>JAODAH020024658.1:0-13833 GCA_027574865.2 Coproporus ventriculus
AATATCCGATTTTATTAACTTTTAGTCAGTTGAAGGTGATTCAAGAACAACATGAAATTGCAATGCAACAGCTTGAAGAAAAGAGAAGTTTCTTACGAAAGCGATTAAAATCCATAGAGCAATTGGATGTTTTGATTCAAGAATTGCAATCAACTGTTAAAATGCAAGAAATCTCACATGAAGAAAGAATGAGTGATCTTCTGAAGAAGCGAGCGGACTTGTTGAATCGCACCGATTTATCTCCTGAAGAAATGTCTCGCTTATTAGAAGAAATGGATAGACAAATTGAAGAAAGTGAAATTCAACATCAAATTAGCATTCTTAGTATAGGAGGGCAAATTGCTGTATGTCTAAATTTCTTTTTTTTATATATAAATACAATATCTTGATTCAAGGAATTGAAATTGAATATGTTTGAAAATATTGAACTTCTAAAAAGGAAAGAGAAAGAACTTATCGCACAGATACAAATGATACGAGAAAGAAGAATTCATGCAACTGAATCTCAAATTAAAGATATAGATAAACAATTAGAGATTTTAGAAGGAGCCTTAAAGGAAATTCAAAATTTGTTGGAGTTTTCTGGAATGACTTCTTCTGAGCGGTTTAACAGTATGTCATATATTAATTTCAGTTTTATTTTAAGAAGAAAAAGACAACCACCAGTTGTAAACAAAATCTTTACGGTGTTGTAGCTTATATATAAAACTCTAATCACAAACTTGAAAAAATATTTCAATGCAAAGCCTAAAAAACCAGACGAAAAGTACTGATTTTTTTAATAAAATTCGGGCTTCTTTCAAAAGTAGTACAATTGGTCTTTAACACATAAGAAAATATAATACTAAACTAAAAACAACAAGTTGATTTTTCGCACAGAATTAGATTTTGGAAAAAATGAAATTTCCAGTTTTGTCAGAAATGAAAGTTAATTTTTAAAGAATACCATAGTGGTCTTTTCCATTTATATAAAGTATATTTTACCTCAAAAATAACAGTTAATTTCATTCATCTTCTTTATATTAACTAAAGGCCGCTCACACGGAGAGGTCTGCTTTAAGGAAAACCTGAGCATGTGTAGCAGCCTTTATACAAACAGATGTGCCTGACCTTATGCAAAATATTCGTAAGTCAAATATTATATTGGCCAACAGTTTTTCCTTCATCCTATAAAATTGTGTTTTTAATATACATGATTCTTGATCAACACCATCGATATTCAGATTCAATAAGCCTTATATCGAGTCTAGGAATATGAATATGCCACCAATTGCAATATTCAAAATTTGTTCTGGTATAAGCCAAGTTTAGTAAGTTTGAGGTATCAATTGTGGATACTTACTTGCATGATACTATGAAGAACTACAAATGAAAATGCTTTAAAAATTATTTACGACTGGTACATTGCAAAACACAAAGGAAAATTTACTGTAATTAATTTTTATTAAATCAGTTAATACATAACTTTCTCATTTATAAATATAGAACTTCTCAATTTTCGCGGGCTCTTTGTAACCCAATCTGGCAAAATACGAACAGCATCCGGTAAAATATACACTTTAATCGAAGCTAAGGAACTTGGGTTACTTGATGGCCTAGAAGAAGAAATGATGAAAATGCAAGGACTTGAACTGACGCCTTCTGGTCGCATCAGAACAGCAGATGGTAAAATTTATACACGTGCTGAAGCCGAAAAACTGGGAATTTTTAAAGGGTTCAGTGGATTATCAATTGCATCAACTGAATCGACGATATCTTCAAGTTCTGGTATCTACAACAAAAAATTAACAAAGAGAAAACTATAAGATAATGTTATTTTTTAATTTCTTTAGAATCAAGTATAAGTGGAATAACACCATCCGATATGCAATATTTGAAAAGTGTTTTAGGAAAACCTCTAACATTGGCTTTAGCTGAAATCACAGCCAAACATCCAAAAGATCCAATTCATTATTTAGCTCATTGGTTATTTAAATACAGATTGAATCAACAATTGGATGCAAGTCAAAAACGAGAAATGGAAGCGCTGCTAGAGGAAAGGCAAAGGTTGGCGAATATTGCTATGGTATGTATTCAAAATATCACTGATTTATTGCCAAAAGTCACTAAGTTACATTTGACAAATTAATTAATTATTCCCTGTGTTTTATGGGCTTAATGTTTTCTTATGGATAAATATAATTAAAAACGAACCATTAAGATTCTTTTAAATTGAAAGTAAAAATGAAGTAAAAAAATGTAACTTTACTGACTTTTTCTTAATTCTTTTTAACAAGACAACAAAAACCTTTTAAAATTTTAATTGGTTAACTCCAGGAGGTGGATGTCACTCCATTTTATGATTTCCATTACTTAATTTTCCATTCTATTACTTTTGCAGCATCAACGCGCTGAAGAACAAGCCAAAGCAACTTTGATTGATTTGCTGGGAAGAGTTGATTTGGAAATCGCTAGAAGAGAGATTGAAACAGAATTAAGACGTATTGAAGCAGACGCTGCAGCTATGGAAGCTGAGAATGAGGAATTAGAAAGTGAAGCGAGGGATACATTAGGTGTATATAATGGGCCAACAAGTGGGCAAAAATTATAATCTTACCTTTCTATTTAAGTAACCCCGCAGTGAAGATGTCATCTCCGTAATTATTCCATTTTTAAATTCAAGTACTATTGTAGTACCTGTAAAATATAAAAATACATATTTAGAAACAGAATATTCATTGATTGCTGTAATCGTGACTTATTAAGAGCATGCGCAATAATTTGCAAAAGTATGTGCCCATATAAACAAGTAGCGCCATTAAAAAATTTGCAATATTCCGCATTTCTTTTTAAATATATTCCTAACTTTTGGATATGTTATTCCGAATATTTGTGTATTTTTCGCTTACAGTACAAATTTTCTCACCTTAGTACAATACAAGACGCAAAGTTGGCCTAGAGAACGCAATCCGCAACACAATCCTAGCGCTGTATCTTCTAATAATGCCGCAGTAATATGTCCTGATATCTCTTCGTTTAGCCGCATATTTGATGTCCATGTATTATTAGCGTTTAACCATCATGAATCTTCTATAGTTAGAGCGCATTATTTTGAAGCAGTCTCCAATTGAACTGCCATTAAGAAACACAAATTTTCGCTAGAGTTGTAGAATCGTAAATATCTGGTACATATCCGCCAATAATACATACAACTTCAGAACAGATTAGCAATTATGTTTAAAAATATTGTGTTTGATAAAGGAAAACTAGATTTGGAAATGTACTCTTTTAAAAAAAAAAGGAACCGACTTCAAAAAACATACACATACAAAAACTTCACATTAGAAATAGATAGAACGAATTCTCTCTGCAATATAAACGTGATTTAACGTTACTATTGAGCTTCAAAATGATAGAAGCACTTTTGTAGAGGAAATACAGATTAAAAATATTTTAAACACCTATTGGAAAATGTAGATAATAAAGTAACTTGGTGACGTGTTAAATGAAGTGCAAATGTTCAAAATACAGATATATATGTACATAAATTTTAATTAAGGCTTGGCTTTATATTACTCCCAAATTAGTTAGAGGTTAAAACATGGTGTTGGTACCGGCAAAACATTGTAACAAATATTTTTAATAGTTTTTTCCTTTTACATTAGATGGAAATTTTAATTTAATTCTATTATGAATAACAAACCAACAAAATTGTAATACCAAATAAATAACTATTCCTTCTACATTCTATGTAAAAGATTCAGTACTCTCCAAAATTCTAAAACATTTTCTAAAATTCTGCCTCTTATGTATTTATGGCTAGCAACTTTCAATATTTTGAAGAAGAATAGACCTCCACTTCTCTGGTTCCTTCCCGTGCTATAAATGACAATGTGACATCTCTGCACAACATTTAACTGGCGAATAATGTAATCTTTTAACATAATTGAAGAAAAAGGAGAAAACAAAAGAAATCAGAATAGGAAAAAATAAATTGAAAAATTAAAAAATGAATAGAAGTTAAAGATATCATTGAAAAACAAAAAGACATAAAAATTTAAAAACAAAAAATTCTTAAAATAATCAAAGAATTTTTTGATATTTCAAATTTTTTATTTTGGAGTTCTAAATTTTTGGATTTTTAAAATTTTGTAATATAATTCAGATATTCCATGTTTTTCTTTTTTTTTTTTTAATTTTTAAGTTTTGAGTAGGAAAACGGTTGTGTGGATGGGCAACAACAAGATTGCCGATCATGTCATGCTTTCTTTCGCGATAAATTCAGAGGATAGTATGGAGTGAAAGAACCGAACCTGAATGCATGGGCCGCTAATCCTTCCCAAGTTAATAAACAGACACTGATGATTGCTGTGACAACCTGCTAGATAGCCAGCAGCTTAATAACTCGTTTTTAAACAATTCTACAGAATTTGCTAGACGCATCATAAAGCAAATATTTATTTAATCATCTTACAGTTAATATTGCAAGATTTTAAAACTTTTATGTAACTCACAGAAATTCTGTAACTGACATGTTATTTTTTGTGAGCATATTATAAAATAACTGCTGTTAAAATTGGAAACCTTATTCAATAAATTCATGTTTGTTAAAATAATTAACAAACTTATTTTACACTAGGAATATAAACCCAATCGGCAAACATGCCATTGGCCAATAAATGTTTACATTACATTATAAATAATCAATTTGGGCTATTTAATAAGGCCCTGCATAAACCAGAAACCGTACAGCGAGTGCAATCATAACAAGTATATAAAAACTTTTTCTACTTTGCAAACATAACAAGGATCATAACGGCACCCAAACAAGTGTATAAAACCTGTTTTTTTTATTTTAGTGTGGATATAAAACTTACTTTAAAGCAATTGTACAATTGTTTTACATAGACATGACAGTCAATTGATAATATAACATTTGGGAAATGCGGGTTATTACAATTAAGGAAGAATTGTTCATATAATATAATAATTATTACAATTTGTTAGTGCATATGGAAAGAAACACAACATAGCAAATTAAATTTTGATCATGTCTCATATAACCACTAATATTTCCAGTGCAAAAAATAAAAGCATTTATATTTTAAAACAGTACCTTACGAAATAACATTAATTATTTTCTAGCAGAGGCGTGTTTCTAGAGCATCAAAATTTAATGTTGATTGTAATTTGGAAATGTTTAGTGAAAACACAACTTTTTAAATGAATTTCGTTCTTAACCTCGTGGTTAGATATCAGCTTTTGAAGCTTCACAAACCATGTTCAGTGTTAGTAGCATTTGGATTCTCAATGGCAACATGATATTTTCTGCTTTCATATTAAAAATGACACTTTTAGTGATGTCGATACTTTGCAATTGGAAATACTAATGTCAAAAAATACTAAGACAGATTAAAAGTTGTCTGCAATATTATAAGGAATCAATGCAGTGAGGCTCAAACTAAGATTTTCTACGAAACAAATTCTCTGAATTGAAAAAGTTGCACATTCCCAACCAACTGATCACTACTTGTGTTTGTCATCAACATTTAAAAGTAGATATTTCTATTTAAACATTTACTAATACATAAGAAAATAATAAAACAATGCAGAAGACAATATGAAAAATTCTTATAGCGATTACAATTATAAACTTACATTTTCTTATTCATTTGCCCTTGTAGCAATGAGAAATAAACAAATTTTATTTTATTTTTTCTGCTTCGAGTGTTTATATTATTACGTAACCAGCTTCCAAAATCTAAGTATTCACATATCTCTACATTCCAGTGTGTTCTCGAGCGTTTCAAAATCTGTAATTTTCTAAAGAATAATCGATATTTGTCTCTTATGTGCAAATAAGTAATAAATTATGTCTTCAATGATAACAGTTTTTTTATATTAACCTTCTGATAATTCTTTTGCCTGCTTCTCCGGTACACCCAATACAAAAAACTTCTGTTATACATTATTACCGCAATAAAACATCACATATATTCAATGTTGCTGAATTATAAATTCAGATATGTAGCGACAACAAACAATTCAAGCTTTCTAATGCAGCAGAACATTAGAAGAAATTAAACAATTTTGAACAACAAACCAACTCTGAAAAAGTAGTAATGCACCAAATATGTATGTGTATTGTTGAATATGTTTACTGACAATATTATTGATATGTACTGAAAGATTTTTGGTATAAACAATGTGTTCTCATTCTTTTAAATTCTATTTTTGGCGATTCAATTCTAAATTTAATCTAATTGATTTTGGAAAATGTTTGAAGATACATACACACAAACACACAACTTTTTTGAAGCCGGTTAAAAGGGACATATTAGACGAAGGTATAATCGAAGGATTGTCTGTCACAAGCCAACGTAAGAAAGCTGAGGTCAAAGAAACTACGTTTCATTAGTATATTTCCCTTGAACTAGTAAAATTCCAAATGTGCAAAACACTGAGTTTTTATAAATTTCAATAAATAAAGTTAATGTGATTATTATATTTAAAATTTAATTTTATGCTATACATCATAATTTAGTGTATAAAAGAAATCTACCGCAATGTAAAAGTTACATAAAATTTTTACTAAAATTGTAAATGTCAAGAACGTACAATTACAATAACTAACCTAATCAACCTACAATATACAACAACTCTAAATTAAACCAATTTGTAGTTGAAACTTGGTGCATAATTCCATAAAATAAATCCGCATGTTCATTTAAAACTTTTTTTTGTGGTTGGATAAAAGCGCATTAATACCTTCGAGTTGGTGGCATATCTCTATGAGGACCTTGGGCATTACCACCTGCGAAACTAAAAATATACACATAATAGATACTCTAAATTTAGCCCAACTGTCGCAAACATAATTTGGGCAAAAGTTTTGAAGAGGCGCAACCGCAACAATTATTTGTATATATCAACGCTACTCACCCTCGCTGTTGTGGAAGAGGTGGATATGCGGCATCATAAGAATTGGTAGGAGCACGCACTCCATAATTATCACCATATCCGCCTGAAGTATAATTAGTAGGAGCAGCTCCGTAACCACCAGTCATTGGAGCAGATGGTTGCCTGTTATCTATATATCCAGTTTGTTGTCCACGACTATCACCATATCCGCTTTGTGCTTGATAACCACTTTGAATTGGAGCACCATAACCTCCTGTGGTTGGTGGAATTCCGTAACTGCTAGTATTCATATTAGTTCCATATCCTGTTCCATAATTATTTTGTGGAGGTCTATCATATCCGCTAGAGCTGTAAGAGTAAAAGTAACACCATTAAAAATACCGCTTTAAAGGTCATAATTTTGTTATAAATCGGACTTAAAAGTTCGATACACAAAAAACTTGTAATAAAATTTTTTGACCCCCTTACTTAGATATGAATATTAAGACATTAGTAACAGTTTTTTTTTATGTTAAACTTTGATTAGCATTTGTGCAATTGAGTCAAAACCAATCAAATGACAAATAAATGATCAATTTATATATTTACCAAAGAATAATCATGACAAATACATCAAAAAACATGATTATCATACATAAAATTTTTTTAAAGCTACCACAAATTTAGCATGACAAACTTATTTGCAAAACCAGAAACTGAAACAACACGGATCTACGACAAAAAATACATAAAGATAAGCCGGTCTGGTCAATAGTACATTTTAAAAGTTTTTTTTGTGTGGCTGTGTTATTAGTCTACATTTAAATAGGAGTTTCAATTTATGGCATCAATAAGAGAATTGTTGTTATGTGGAAACCCTAAAATTGAAAAGGGGTGATTCTCTCACTTCAACAAATTATGATTATTGCGTACATTTGCACTTAAGCAAGATAGGCAAATTTACTGACGCAGTTGCAGATTGGTGCTCATTATGCCTTAATATTTGTGAGAAATATGTAGTATTTCACAAGGTGCAAGATTTTGAAAATCCTGGCCCCGCACCTTGTAAACGAGAATGAGACCGAGGCAAGGTTGCTTCATAACCTCTGTGAAACATTAGAAATATGTGACTGATAATCATGTGGAAGTAGAAAAATCTGGAAGAAATGGGCAGGCAAGCGGAAGTACATGATTTATCTCAAAAAAAAAAAATTATTTGGAGAAACAAATTTAAAGAAAATATTTTCCGTGCTTTTATATTACGTGTTGCCCAGCAATACATCTGTTTGTATTTATTTGTGTATTTCATTGCAATTTGTAACCCAGTCCATACACATCGTGATGCAATTGCAATTGATCATGTCACTGATGTCATTTCTCTTGTTAATTTTTAAATCACTGAAAGGGAAGAACAAAAATAACAAGCGACGGGATTAATTGCAATCATATCGTGCAATATGAGGGCTGTATAAGAATGTTTACACAATTTTTTCTTCTAATAAATAAATTTTTATGTTCAATTCTATTTTTATTTCATGTTTCAATTCTTAAAACTTGTGTTTTAGCAATTACTGCACAGGTTAAGCAGGAACATTGTAGAGTTAAGATTGTGGAGTCATATTTAAATACCAAAACAAATAAAATTAGCCTTCGTCCTTACAAAACGTTTGAAGATTTAGAATTTTTATATGGTCGTTCTTTATACTACATCCAAATAACCACAAATTTCTTTCAATGGAGTAAACAGCAATTCATTCAGTATGCATGTTTTTGAATTGAACTTACATTGGCTTTGGAGCAACATCACGCCTACTGTAGATATCCGTTACAGGTGGAGCTCTGTCGTAAGTATTACCTTGTGGTCTTGTAGCACTCTGTCCTATAGATTGAGTGTCAATGAGTGGTCTCCGATCAGTCATAGGTGCTCTCCTATCATCATACCCTGAAGGAGCACCTTGTTGCATCCTTCTATCTTCATACCCACCTCTTTGAGGTTCACCATAACCAGAACGATCATCAGAATATTGTCTGCGATCATACCCATTATTATACGACCTACGATCATTCATATAAGGTGCTCCACCACCACGTCTTTCATCATACATGGGACGGCGATCATAACCATCATCATAAGTAGGACGACCATAATCTTGCCTATAATCAGGATAAGGGTTATATTCTTCCTGACCAAAACTTCCGTTACGTTGACCGCCCCGTCCGTAACCTCCTTCTCTAACATAAGGTCCATCACGTTTACGACCACCTGGTCCACCACCTCTCGCATTACGCATTCTACGATCACCTCTTGGCTTAACACGTCCCTTTTCCACAGAAATTCGACCACCCATGAAGGTGGTATTATTTAATTCAGCAATGGCTCGCAAAGCCAAGTCTTTATCTTCCAAATGTAAAAATCCACATCTGTTCGCAATATCACATTCAGCGATAGCCCCATAAGGGGCGAATAATGTTCTTAAATCATCGGCAGTTACATTTGGCGGTAAACTCCCCACAAACACTTTTGTTGTATGTTCAGATCGGCGATTCTGTAAATAATCCCAAATTAAAACGAATTTATAAATTGTGGAATACGACTTACCATTATGATTCAATTAATATGTAAAATTGATTGATTGAAATATGAGTTTCTGAAATTGCCACAGCCACGCTAACAAACCGACGCTGAGTTAAAATGGCCGTTTTGTTGATGTTATTTGGTTGCATAAGCAATTATTTTTCAAGATATAAATTATTTTTTAGTGCCATTAATAATTAGAATTAAATTAAAGAGTACATTTCTAACAAATATTAAATTTACAAGTTTATATAATTATTTTTTATCTTTTTTTATTAGTTGCCAACCGAAAATAATTTTGAAAATCAATGTTGCCACTCGTTTGGAAAGTAAAAGTTCCTTTACAATATAAAAATAAATGTTTTTATCAGAAACAACTGCCTTTCTTTTTATTAGCATCTTAAGAATTGTATATATTTTAGATTCTTTTTTCATTCTGGCAATATCTTTTATTTTTTAACTTCTTATTTTTATCTACAATTTAGGATTTTCGTATCATTTCATTTTTTCCAAAACATTTAATCCACCATCGCCATATCATTGTCCCAAGCATAATAAAACGAAAATTGAATATATTTTGAGAATTTTAAAATTGAAATTTAACTTTTGAAAATTAAATTAAAATTCTTATCCAATTACATTAAAATTCGACATTTTTTCCAATGTTTCAGAGTTAAATTACGATGCTCTGATTTTTTTTTCATCAAATTTTTTTCGCTATCAGAATTTGAAAATAAGTAGATCAATGTTTTTGAAATTTTCAGGATTTATCCCTGGAACATCAGGAAAGATCACACTGGAATTTCATATAAATCTAAGGAACCGTTATAATTTTTAAAAAATTCAGGTCAGGAAACACTGCTTTACTCAGAAACATGTTAAAAATTTATTTATACCAGTACTATCATGGTGTAAATGAGGCTGTAAAACAAGATAGTTGATTGTAATAGGACCCATACACGATACAATCGATAGTACGACCTGCAAAACGATAAGTCAAAAGCAGTTCACTTTTGCATTTTCAACCGATTTTAAGATTTGCAGTCCAACCCTATGATACGACCGGTCAATGATCTTGGCTGTTTATTTAATATGCTTTAATCTTTTTATTTACCCAAGTCAAAATTGCGCAACAAATACTAAATATCAAAATAATATTAATTTCATTTACCTTTTACGTCTCGCATCTGAATGCACTCCGCATGTTATTAATTTTATTTTCAATAATTTGTAGATTAGCTCTTTAAAAACTTGTTTTCTCAGTCGTACGCTAGCAGAAAAAGGCAAACCGTACTATAGTTGCAGCGATCGGGTCGTACTGTAGTAGAGAAACGGCATACACTATACAACTATCGTTCATACCCACGTCATTACGATAAAATGTACTACAGACTGTCATTGACAGTTTGATAATGACAGTACTATTGCAATGTAAGTGGGGCTTAATAAAATGTATATATTAAAATTAACCTAAAAAATATTTATTACTCTTAATAAATATAAATCACAAATTATCATATAATGTCTTCATCTAACATCACCTTTCCTAAATGCCCATCTTGAAACATTCTAATAACAAATTTTGCAGCTGATACTATATCGGGCCTCATCACATAACTTCCATTAATATTCCGAAATTTCAACATCTTATTATTATTAATTGCAACTTGTGCTAAGAAATCTAAAATATCATCAGTTGCTTCTTTTAAATTAAATTTTTTAACATACTCAAATTTATTATTTTTATTGAACCAATATAACAAATAATCGGCAATAATATCTTCTCCTACCAAATGCTCATGAATTGTATTGCAAAGGGCCAATTTCAATCCAACTTCAATATTAGTGATATGAGGGGTTAAAATTCCTGGCGTATCTAACATATAAACCAATGGCTTTTCAGACATTTTAATTTTTGTCATAAGGCTACGAGTAATCCCTGGTGCTGCTCCTGTTGGTGCAGCATTCCCTTTACGAAGAAATTTGTTTCGTAAATTATTAATTAAAGAAGATTTACCTACGTTTGGTACTCCTATGATCATCAAACAAAAATCACTTTCTTCGGAACGATTATACCGCTCAGATTTATTAATTAATTCCTGGGCTAGAGGGAACAATCGTTTAATTCCATTGCATTGCTGAGATTTACAATTTGTGAAAATGACATGTTCGACTTCATCTTTTAATTTGTTCTTTATTTTTGGAATTAATTTATTATTGATCAAATCCACTTTATTTAACACTAAAATATGAGGTTTAATTCCTCCAATTGTATGTTTAAATTTGTCGTTTCTTCCAGAGAATGGGATTCTTGCATCGTGCACTTCTATAATGCAATCAATGGATCTTAATTTATGTTGAATTTGTTTCATGCCTTTGCTCATATGGCCTGGAAACCAATGTACAATATCCTTTTCTAGCGGTTTGAAAATACTTCTGAATGATTTTAAAGGGATATTTTGAGCCATTTTTTATATATTTGATTGTTAAAAAATTAAGGTTAATTTCAGTAATACCATTTATAGAAAGTTATAAAGTAGATTGGTACACCTGCCTGATAAATTTTTAAATTTTCATCTTTCCTAACAAAAAAATGTTTAATTTAAACAAAAAAGAGGTACAATTATAACATTTATAACAAATTACAGTTCATTTTTATAGAAGAAATTTCTTGTATTTTTTTATTACTTCCAAAAAGCAGGTCATCGGATGTTTATAAATTTTTTCCTGAACATTCCTGATAAAAAAATCCTGGAGGTTTAAAAAAATAAATACGCTGATTTTGTATTTAAAAAATAAACTCCTTTGGATATCTATGAAATTTCTGAGTACTCTTTTCAGATGTTCCAAGGATAAATCCTGCGAATTAAGAAAAATAATACATTCATTTTCAAGTTAAGATAAGAAAAGAGTTTTGAAAAAAATTAAAAAATAATAATAATAAGAGCGCCGTAATTCAACTCGAAAACATTGTAAAATGTAAAATTTTGCGGATAGAAAGGTGAAGATATATGCTTACAATGCCCGAAATTTCGTTGAAATCGACACGCCCATTTTTGAATTATAACATAATTTTCAAAATGCTTAGTTTTAAAATCATCAAGATATTTCCCGGATTCTGGGAAAATAAATAAATATAGATGGCGTTGAAAACATCTCGCATATAGTGTTTGGGAGTTTATCCACCAGACTGTGCGTCCATATCTTGTTTGGTTGGATAAGTTTTTGGTAAAATTAAGAATTTCTTTTATAATCCATGAAACTTATTAAATTCCAATTATTTAAAAAATCGAGATGATAAGATAAAATTCCCATTTTCTAATTTATATATTTATTTGGCGGCAGAAAATATCGACGTACACTCTGGGGGATATTCTCGAAAACACTATAGAGAGATACCACCAGAGTAGGTGTAGAATGAGAATGAAATAATGATGGTGAAAGAGTTAAAATGATGCGAAAATTGAAATTTTGATCGTTTTATTCAATTTTCGTATTATTTTTAAATTTCTTCCAATTTTTGACTTCTAATAAGTAGGGCTATGGTAGGTTGAATGTGTTAGAAAGGGTTATCAGATTAGAATTTAGCGTAATGTATTACTTATTGCAAATGGCGGTAAATTAAGGGGGGGATAAACAGTCTCTTCACGTCCTTGACGAACAACTCCCATAAATTGACGTTTTACGATTTTACTGAAAACCTAAAATGCGCTTTGCGCACCTTGGTCAGGTTATGTCATACATAATCAAGAATACCTCATTATTATAAAATATAATGCTTATTAATTGTACATTATTTATAAACGATAAGATAAACTTTCTAATAAATACAAGTGCAATGAGTAAAGAATGTATACAGTTCAAGACACACGACGTCAAAAAGAAAGTGTGTCAGTGAAAATTCTCTTTGGTGATTAATTTCAGTACAAAATTTACCACCCAAAAAAAAACCAGAAATCTTAAAATGAGATGTAACTGAGCAGTATTTTTAAAAATATGTTCGCTAGAATTACTTTTTATCCCACATTATTTTATAATGTGGTGATGGAAAAGGTTACCTCGAGAAGATGGTATGATAGAATTGATCAAAATGTTATACTCGGAGCACTACCTTTTCCCAGTTTAACAACAGAGGTTTGTATATATTAACATCAGTCCAATTTAAATTTTGAGGTTATAAAAAGATTCTTTAATTTTTATAAATCGATTTACGTTTTGTTTTAGTTAGTCCAAAATGAAAATGTTAAGGCTGTGATATCCATGAACGAGGACTATGAGTTACTATTTGCAAATAATAGGGAGGTATGTAAAATAATTTTTTTTATCAAAAACATAATGAAATTTAAAGTCCTTTGTGTGAATCACTAAATGTAGAAAGG
>JAODAH020024738.1:0-17678 GCA_027574865.2 Coproporus ventriculus
CTCAAGGGGGGTAAAGAATATTGTGATGATGGTGATTGCTCCTTACTACCTGGAATTTTGACGAAAATCCATGTCCAAACAAAAGTAGGCACCTGTTTTATGATATTCCATAAATTTGCAAAAATAAATTTAGTAAAGTGTTCCTTATCAATGTATGTAAAAAAATTGCAATGAAAATTTTCAAAAAAATGGTTTTTCTTAATTTATAGCATCAAATTAATTGATATAAAAAAAAATTATTGGGCTGGGTGAAAGTTCAATTTTTGTTTAATATATGCTGAAAATTTGGTTGCTTTTTGTCAATTCTGAAAGGAGTTAAGAGGCGTGGAGGTAAGCTTTGAAACACCCGGTGCAGTATTTTACAAACGGTTCAAAAACTAATTATAATTTTAATGTTGTTATATATCCAATTAAGAGCATTGTCATAACGAACTTGAAAATAGAGCAAATAAGTAAGACAGCAACAATTTTCCTTCTCACCCCATCTACTTTGCTAACATTTTAATTCATATTAAAATGTTAACGGCATTCATTTTATTTTTATAGGTTGTCATACAACAACTACAAGCTTCATTACCATGCTAATGGGTGGATAATAAATAACTTAACCTGTATTAAAAAATTTCACTTCATTATTTTTGATAAAACAGAAATTAATGGCGCAATATTTAAAAAAATGTCACATTTTGAACTCAAATTTTGGGGTGTTCTTCAATAGCTACCAAAATGTGACAAAGGAACTACCCCCATTATTTTTGTATGTACTTTCCGAATCTTCAATAAAAAATCAAAAATACTTCAAGATAACAGAGTATACATATACAAACACACAGACATTTAGATTTTAGATACGAACTTTCAAGTTCGTGAAAAGATTATGAATTGTTTGATGATGATGAATGTCTCTTGTGTTTGTTTACAAATTATTTAGTAATTATTAATATCAATACAGTTGGTAACTTTTTGCGGGACTAGTACTGTAATGGCGTTTCCAGACGATTTCTAATATTGCAAAAGCACTAATTCTGACTGGCGGTCCAAAAATTATTTTTTGGGCTTCCTTCCAGAATGAGTGCTTTTGACCTGTCAGGTATCATTTCAAAACAATGTAATTACAGTTGTAGACGGGCAAAAAATTATCAACTGAGTTGACACTTACTATTAAATATCATTTCAGCTATGTCTGTTGAAATATATAAACAAACACAAGTGACATTATTTTCTAGATAATTATAGTGATCTTTGTTTTTTTGTAATTAATTGATAGGTAACTACATTTAAATAAGAATTTGTTTTTGAATAGTTTGTAAAATAATACATATTGGTTTTATTGAGTTATTAACACATACTGAGCCTATCCGGTTTAAATTTTAAATTGTATGATTTTTGGTCAAAAAAATTTTGTAAGTCACATGACCTGAAACATGGTGTAAGATAGGCAAGGTGGCTGCACACCCTATACACTCTATGTATTGGAAAATGTTCTAAAAGTGGGATGCTGTTCGAGAGAGATAACCGAGGAATATATTACGCTCTTTGTCAACTTATACCTGCCTTCATGTACTGAAAAATCTGAAATACTGCAGAAAGCAACAGAAAATTGGATTTTATTTAACAAAAGAGAATCTTTGAAAATAATATGACTACCACGGATGTATGGATCGAGTATATGGGTAATTTCGTAGGTGAGGGGTAGAGTGCAATGTAAGGGACTTCGCAATAATGCTACTTATTGGTTTATTGTGAATAGGCCGATCTACTAATGCGTGCTTGCTTTTGATTGAACGCTTTCAAAGGACCCCTCACAATCCTTATGGGAAATGGCCCACGATCGATTTTTTCGAAACTCTGGGAAAACGTTCTACTCAATTTTCTGATCAAAAGTGTCCATGGTCCCGAGGCTCGCAAGTGGGACGTTTTGACGGAATTCGCAGCGGCAATATAAAAAAAGTATTTTAATTTTTGTGTTTTCTGGCCATATTAAGCATTTTGGCAAAAAAGTATAAGAGAACAAAATTAAGGACTAAAAGGTTTCCTAACTTTCTTGTCCAATAACTTTTTTGCCATGGTGTATTGCTTCCCCGCTAGAGCAAGGGCTATTTCCCATAAGGACTGTGGGGTCCTTTGCAACTACCCCCAAGTGTTCCTAAAATGGTCCACACTCCTCGCGGAACAGGTGCAAATTAAATGAAGGCGTGCTTATAAGAATGATGCGCAGTTTGGCTTGTTTGGGCTTCAAAAATACCTTCGTCAACCACATCTCTTTCTGTCTCTATACTATATTCCTATGTCCATGATTACACATAATGGTAGAATTGAGAAAATATTTTTTATATAAATTTCTCAATAAAAGTACTCATTTCGCAAATGAAAAATAAAACATTATATTTCTCCATTAACGTCTGTGATAATATAGGCCTAAATTCTCCATCCTTGTCTAAAAAAGAATTCCACAAAAAGATCACTGCTTTTACTCTCCTGCAGCCACCTTATTTATCTTACATCTTATCTCTGAAGTTGTTCTGCATTTATTTAGACCTTAACTTTTTCCTCGCTTATAATTTATACTTGTATTCAGAAAAGCGAGTTTCATAATGGTTATTTTGATAGACTATTACCTTGAAGAATAAACTTTATGCTAGTGATAAAAAATTTAATTTTAGTGCCTAGGTATACGAAAAATTATTAATCAATTTGTATGTTAAGCTGCATTTACATCTGACGTTTATTGCATGAAATTTATGTCAGACAGAAATCGTGACTAATGTAAACTCTGAAAAATTTGTCAGATATGTATTTCTAGTGTCAGCTATTATATACATCTGTTGCCATAGAAGTGTCGACACTTATAGATGACACTAAAAATATATATCTCTGACATAAATTTTTCACAGTTTATATTAGTCACGATTTCAGTATCACATAAATATAATGCAATAAGTGTTAGATATAAATGCAGCTTTATATTCTTATGATTCAAATATATGAATCACTTATGAGTGAGAAAGAAAACCAGTGATATGATAAATATTAATTTTTGAGCTCTAAAATTTAAAACATTTATATTATAAATAAGTCTGTAATTGATTAACAATAGAATCTAAAATTAATTTTATTAATGAAACAAGATATGTATAAACAAAAAAAGATACTTTGTTTCATTGGTTTTGTACAAAGTAATGACGAAATTCTCTTGAATTCGCATTATATCATCACATTCTGTAGAAAGAATTAAATAATTTTTGTATATGAAATTACATTTAAATACCATTTGATACACAATTTACAATTACTTGTTTTCCATATTTAACAAAGTTTGTATGTGTTCTTCAAGTAAATTAGCTAAATGTTGCCTTTTAAATCTTAACGACTCTTTTATAACTAATTTCACAACATTCACTTGTACTTCTATATTGCCTTTTAACGTTTTTATATTATCAAATAGTTCTGTATAATTTTTACCTGGTCGTCGCACTAATTTATTTAATGTTTTTCGAATCTCTATGTTTTGAGAATCAATTTCTTGTTTATTTTCAACAGCCTGAAAATATAATTTATATGATAAAAATAAAAATATATAGAGCAAATCACCAACCTTGACCTCTTTCTTAATCTCCTGTCGTTCAACAATTCCATTATTATTGCTATTTTGGATGGTATTGTTATTTATCATACTGTTAGCTTCTTTTAGAATCTGTGAGATTTGTTTATCATCTGGTGAGTAATTGATGTAATTACTACTATCATTGGATTCTGAAGTTGAATAAGTACGTTGTTGTCCAATATTACTATCTATTGGATTATAATATGGCATTTCAAGAGTCGGAGAGGGCGATCGTGATCTTTCACTGGAACTGCTTGTTCCATTTACTGGAATTATATTCATGGAAGGATTTTCATCAAATTGAGGTAGTTTATCCGCAAAGCTCATCCTAGAAGAACACAATTCAATTATGTATTATTAATTTACATTAATAAATAAAAACAAGTAATTGAGAATTTAAGGGTAGATGAAAGTACAATTGTTTCTAACTCATAAATATGAAAATATATGAAGACTTGTTTGATTCTCGTATATGTGTTTATATTCAACGTTATCGTTTCAGATATTACATAAAATTGTTGTACAATTTTTTCTACTCCCACCCTGGAAAACTCTTGATTTCCATGCACTCGATTGAACGAATAACTAGCTACGCATTTGCAGTTGAGCAAACTGTTTTGATTTCAAAGCAGTTCTCCAAACTGTTTAAAATCCATTAAATATGTAGTTACTTAGATAACTTATTTATTTTTTTAAATTAATGCAGCTGGTCGTAAAAAAGTGTATAGTTAGTAATTTTTGATAGTTTATTAAATAAAATAAAAAATTGAGACTGCAAAATACTCATGTTTCTTTTTTCTTGGTCGTAAAAGACATCTACTTTAAAACTCGGGCGGTTTGTCCATATTGCACTTGGATGTTTAAGCATTCCGCCTTCGGCATCGTGCATAATGGACACCCTAACCGCCCTTGTTTTAAAAACTGCTACAAAATACTTAGAAGTGTGCTGGAAATTTGTAGAAGATTTAAGCTATGATTTAGTTTAAGTGTTTTAAAATAAAATAATCAAATTGCCAATAGTGTTAAAATTATTTCTATTAAAGGCTAATGAAGATCTATTCATCTAAATGTAAATAATTATAAAAACATCAAATTATCAGAGGTTTAGAACTAGGGACGGTGGTTGCCATTGTCAATCTAAGGTGTTCTGCATCGTTATTTTCAAATTTGAAAAGGCTAAACAAAAACATCTAAAAGTGGTATGTCTATTTTTATTTGCTTCGGAGTTGTGGACCTATGAAGCATTTTAGTAGAAAATAAATAAGATTAGATAAAACCTCATTTTATTTTAGAAAGCTTCAAATGTTTATATAATTTTTAAAATGCCCACCTCCTTGTTGAATACTGGCTTGTATCCATATGTCAACAGATGTGGAAACTCTTCATATTTCCCATGGGTTTAGCTACGTTTATTCTGCAGCTTCCTCAATACTTTCCAATAAATCATTTCTTGTATTTGAAATCTTTGCTTAGACTCAATCCTTCATGTTACCCATAAATAAAAATCTAGGGATTATAGTTGGGTGATCTAGATGCAATTTGACCACCTCGAGCAATCTTTCTTGGATAACAGGTGTTTTGAAATGTGGTGGTGAACCATCCATTCGAAACCACATATCCCGTGATATTTACAAAGGAGCATCCTCTAAAAGTAGGATTTTAATCAGAAACTGAAGATAATTTCCCGGATTTAATGTTAGATTAATCAACAAATCAACGACTAATCCAACCCAAAAATAAACAGAAAATTCTTGAGAGTTTTGCATATTACTAGAGAATTTTCTGATTCTCACCTAGGCAGATTTCACAGATTTATAACAGTAGTTAAAATTAAGCTGAGACTGCTTTAACATACAATCAAAATACATTAAATGAGAAAATTGGTTTGGCTTAAGCTTTTGGCTCCCTTTCCTTGTAACATTATTGAATATTTAGTAATCCAAATAGATAATTGCAGTTTCCATTCCTGAAATTCTCTAGTTCTTTAAAGACAGTCATGTAATGAAGGATGCAGCATTTGTAGTTGATGCTTTTCACAAACAGTTTGGTGTGCACTATCATTTCAATAGCCTCAAACAAAATATTATTCCCATACTCAAGAAGACCTATAAGGCATTTTATATAATTTAAAAGTTTATACTTACGAACTCTTTAATACTTTAAATTAAACAAATCATATTTTAGCAGTTTTTGTTTTAAAAATGTTTCTCTTTTACTAAGATAAGCTTTTATTTACTTTAAAAAGGTAATTTTGTATACTTATGATTTTCAAATTTCATAGACACATAACTTCAAAGTAAATAAAAATAATTACAAATTTAATTTGAACACAACAATTTGGAACACCTTATTAAGTACGTATTATGAAGCGTAGATAAGGAAAGATATATTTAATGCACAAGTAATATAAGAAAAAAGGCGAAAAAAATTTTGTTAAGATGTGGGGAGTGCTATGCTAAGTACCAAATTTAATTAATGAAATTTCAGCTCAAGCAACCATCCTTTCAATTATTTATTGTCTATAGTCACGGTATGGTTAAGGAGCAAATAAACACATCATATTTGACAGTGATTTGGTCCTTTGTTGTAGCAGTACCTCCAATTTTTAAAAATATCCATATCATTTTCTTCAATGAGCTGATATGTATTCTTTAATGCACTCCACAGTTAAAAATCGTTAGACAGTGAAAAAAAACGTTATTTAAAACTTTCCTCACCCTAAAAAAGGGATTGATATAATGTATATATATATATATATAATTTTTGGATGGCAACCTCTCAACACAGAAACAACAAAAATCATCTAGAGGTATAAGCTCAAGAATGGCCAATAAGAAAAGGCTACTGATGATGTGAAAGGGTCAACTTGATATATGTTTTCTCAATGTTAATAGAAACACATTAAAAATTTATGGACAACAGATAAAACAATTTTTAGTCAGGGTTGAATGTTATTCAGATGATTCATTTAATTAGCTAGTTTTCCATGCATAAATTCTTTTTATTTTCTATCTTTATGTAATAAAATAGTAGCATCTACAAAAGTTGGATATTCTGGAGCAGGCCCATTAGGATATTAAGAAGACTTGAAGAATTTAAGAGAGTAACACGAGATAGCTAGTTTCATCAAAAAGCTCAATAGTCATATAAAAATCAATGAGATTTCTGGTGTTCCATGATTACTTACTCATATAAAATGAATGAGGGGAAAGGAAAATAGTGGAATATTTTTAAAATGTCCTAATTACTAATTAAATGTGCATAAGAAAATATCGACGGGTGAAAGGTAAAAGCTTGTAACCCACAAAATTCAAAACGATGAAAGCCACTTTTGAACCTTTTTTTAATCTTCCTTTTGCAGCATGCAAAATGGGTTTCAACAAATTTATAATGAAAATAAAGGGTTCTCTCTTTCCTTCATGTGAAGCTTACAACATTTTACTTTTCAAGGAGCTCAGAATATTTCATAAGGTGTAGCAAATTGATTTTTCTCAAATTGAGGGTTACAACCTTTTACATTTTACCCATCAATATGAAGACAAATTAGTGAAAAATTGTTTTAGCCGATATTATTATAAAACTTTCATACCATGGAACTGGAGAAGCAACTGGTGAATGCGTGGGGCTTGAAGGAAGTGATACTTCTACACTTGGCCTCCGTACAATAACAAAATCTCGAGGTAGTGGTCCAGGTTTCCGTTTTGTTGGAATCCTTCCCATCACATCCACTGAATTTGGGTTTGTTCGTTTATTACTGCGATTTGTACCTGGAGAACTGGAACCAACCAAATCTATGTCAGCTTCATCAACCTAAATGAAAATAGTATTAGAAAATAATTTTTTAACTTGACGTGGTAATCTAACCATCATTCGTTTATCAATTTTAAATGGATTTCCAAACATGTGTTGTCGAACAGGGGCAGATTCAATTTCTCTAAGTTGCGGAGTTTGTCTTTTCAAATATTCCTGGTAATTACCCATCTGTGATATTGGAAGTGAATGGGCACTATCTTGGTCTTGGTCAACACAATCTGATTGAAGAAAGTTGTTTCGCATTCGTGACATCTAAAATATTATGAAACAATCATTTTAATGGTCTCATTACCTATGAACTTGAGTAGTTTTAATTAATTTTCTTTACAATAAAATCAATTCAAATCAAATATGAATTTGAATTCTTAATTTTTTCTACAGATTTAAATAAGATATATTTTATTTATTTTATTATACTTAATTATGTTTGATATAATTTTAAATTTCCATGGAAACTTGTTTACAAAATTTCCTGTACATAATTTAGATACATTTGTGCTAAAGGACCCTTCCATATTTATTCATTTGTTTATACATTTCGGTCATAGTTAAAGTAACATAGATGTGTGAGAATTTTAACCACTTGAGAAGCTTACTCACAAGATCACTATCGAGCGCGTTTAAATCCCTGCATATATTTTCAAGCGTGAATTACATGAAGTTGTATGATTAGTTTGCAAACTGAAATTAATCTTGTCAAATAAGTAGTACACAAGACACTTATCGCACCCTTTTAGTTTCATAGAAATGCACTAATAGTAAGTAAACAAGTTTGTAGTAAATGAAATCCAGGTAAGTACAATAAAATAAAATAAAAATTTAAGACAAACTGAATTTTTATATTTAATTTATTCAAGAATGTGCTTATTAGTTTGCGTACGACAAATACAGTTTGTATCTTTGTAGTATGGAGTGCCTAACTAATAATTGTAGAAGAATAATAAATATAAACTTCACAAACCTGTTGCATTAATCGATGCCGGGGTATATCGAATGCATTTCTGAAACTAACAATATTTCGTTCCTTATCCATTGAGCCCACAAACAAGGTAACCTGGTCAATTATTTGCTCAATTGAATTGAATTGAGTTTTCATACCTGTCAACTAAGCAATATATTAATTAAAAGAATTTGTTTTATTTTAACATCTTACCCCAACTTGTCTTTGTATAATATCATTGCACAGTCTATCATGCTCCACTTTTGCCAAGTTCTTTAACTTCTTTAAATAATTCATTACTGAATAGCTCAGGCAATTTTCAGCATTTTCTGGAATTAATGTTTGAGTTAATGGGATTGGTGTTCCCATTCTGGTTAAAGCTCTTCTCATTGGACTTGCATAATATGCTGGTAATGTACGCATATAATTCTGGAATTGTGTTCGCCATTCTGGAGTTGGTTTACAACGATGCACCTAGCAAATAATTAAAAAGATCATTATTAATATTAGTACTAAAATAATGCTTCTTAAATTTATTTTACTTTCATGTAAAATTAATCCTAACAATATTGATTAACACCTATTTCTCAATAGTTGTCATACAAATTAACTTCTAAAGGTAAAAACCCAGTATATCGGAAATGTATTTTTTTTTTAATTTTAAAGTATTAACAAAATTTAGAAAAAATAAAATTAAAACAGCGAAAATTTTAAAATAAAAAAAAAGCAAAAAGTTGAAAATTGAAATCTTTTGGAAAATTGGAAATATTATTTCAAATTAAGATAAAAATTTGAAAAATGAAAAATGTGGGAAATTGATAAAATGACCTTCAAAAAATTGAAAATTACAAAAATATTAAATTATTATAAATACTTATTTTAATTTTGGAAGCTCGTAATTAAAAAAAAAAATGTTGACTACTTCAAATCAAATTTCAGCATTTTCTCATTTTTCTAACAAATAAATTACTGATAAAAAAATCAATTTCATCAAGTTTCGAATTTACTTTTTATTTATTTTACTAGTTTTTCTTTTTTAATATTCAGATTTAAATACTTCTATTACAGGCATCTTATTTTGTTAATAATAAAAGGAGTTGTTTCTTAAGAGATATCAACTTTAAATTGATTTTCTCTTAGTTATTCAAAGGATTTATATGCTGACGATATATTTCCGGGCATTCTATTAACTTCAACAAGTTTATTAAAGTAATTTTCGATTAATTTAATTTCTTCAATTAAATTATAAATCTCCATTTTTATGAAAAGTGATACTTGTCATCTTAGTAAATATGTTAAACAATGAACGGTGTTGCATAAAATATTCACTAAATTTGACAATTAACAGAAGTCTCTAAATGCTTAATTAAAGGAAAAGAATAAGTAAAATTTAGAGACGTTATGGTGACATATTCAAAGATGCCAGTCAAATTTCATCCAACTTTTTATTTTTCTTGAATCTGTCCTTTTTCATGAACCTTTCTTTTACAAAAACTAATAAAATAAAGAAAATCAAAAAATGATTTCAAAGGAAAGAAAAAATGCCAAATGCCAACTGTAGATAATGTAGGTTTTCATGTGGTTATTTTAGCATTCGCAAAACTGTATAAATTCAGAACTAGTTCAGAAAAATACTGAACGGATTCCATACCAAATTCATATTGTCAATTATATAAATTGTGTTTCTTAATATAATAATTAAACAATTTAAAAATGGAAAAATACCATCAAGCCAATGGTTTTTTAAGCAGTTCAGTTATTTCCATAAAAAATTGTTTAACGTATCCAAGTTTAGATTCAGATTTCAAAATAAATATAAAGAAAAACTAACCTTAAATAATTCATCCAATAATGGCAGCAACACTGGATAATTGTACGGCATTACAAATAAATTGACGCAACTAAGATTAGTACTGGCTTTGAGATACCCAAAAGGATGACCAACTTCTGAATTTTTATAACTATTTGCCACAAAAACCTTTTAAAAAAAAACAAAGTGCGAATTAGAAAAATTAAAGAGTGAATGGAACCTCTCTTATGACTGCAGCTTCACAGGTACATGACTAAACTGGTGACTCGACTGGAAAAGTTTATTCTTCAAGGTGGGATGCTTGTTTTAAAATATGAAATTGACATATTAACACTATATTGGTTATTTGTACTTTAATCATTGAAATTAAATCAAAAAATTCGGCAAAACTTATTTATTTATTTCTTGGACTATTTTAAGAACCTTTGTTCTTGGATGTTTTTCCAAAAGACGCTTTGTTTTGAAGATTAAGATGATAAAAATTTATATATCAAAAAAATTTATTGTCACATGATATTTATTGTACTGAGCCTATAAAGTATAGCAAATGTCCAAAATCCGTTTTTATCATTTTAACAAGTTTCTGATTATTGAAAAATGATATTATTAGCAGTGAAGATATCAAAAATTCTAATAGTTTAATTATAGCTTTTGTACATTGTTGATGAAGTTTCCATTGTGACTTGTTATATTATCTAATTGGAAATTTGACAAATCTGATTATATTTTGTGTGATAATTAAAAGTTTGTTAGTTAACATTTCTAACATGAATCTCTGACTGTACGAATTTTATGTATACTTGTAAATAGGAATTTGTACAGTAAAACGATTTCCCATTCACATAAGGAAACTTTCAAGAAAAACTAGACCTGGGGGAGATGCCTCAGATACACTTTATTGCAGCATTTTTATGCATGATAATCATCTTTCGACTGCACTTTGTTTTATTATAGTAATCCATTTCGTCACCATTAGTCCAGCCTGATGGCAGTCGGTTAAGAGGGCGTTCACATTTAGAATTATACAACTAAAGTTATATTATACCTGCCAACATATTGTCGGTTGCTTTCTTGCTAAAATATATTGAGTTAAAGGTGATGGTTCCAATTCGTATTTATCAAAAGGTAAATTTTCTATCACCATAGGGTCTGAACTAGTACAAGTGAATTTAACATTAGGATGGGCAGATCGTGGTGGTAGAACCGAAGCAGTAACCTCTGGCCAAAATGACTCTGGGATGGGCCAAAAACCTGAAAACACAGTTTTTCTACAAAAAGATGAACTTATCATACATAAACAAATTTTTTAAAAAATATATAATGAATTTAATAGTTACCAATAGGGTACCCTTTTTGAGACGATGTTCGTGGAACATATATCATTTTTCTGCAACTGTACCAAGAGGTATTTGTCGGCTGATTTAAAGTTAATGTGGATCGTTCACCCAAATTCGTAGGTTCATTATTGCATTCCATTTCTCGTGTTTCACCATTATTAGAATCTTCTTTCATTTGCAGTTCTTCACCTAATATATTTGTTAAAGGAGGGTCGGGTCCGATTTTTTCGAAATTTATTACAACTCCATTTTGAACCTATTATAAAATATTTAAGATATGTGAAAGCGCTTGACATTTAAGCATTTTGGCTATTAATAAAAGCAGTAAACATATATTTTGTAATTTACAAAAATTAAAATTATGTTTCTTTTCTAAGCAATTTACATTCAACTTTAGGTTACAAAGTAGAATAAAAACTTTCAGTGTTAATACTCCAGAAGAAATAAAAATGAAAATAAGGATGTGGTAGTGCAAAGTAGTTTTAATAAGTCTTCATTTCCAATTTACCTTTTGTACTAAACTGTCAATGCATTGATTAAGCATTCGGTGTGAAGTTATACAATACGATCGACCTCCTGTTACTTCACACATGGCATCAATAGGACTGCTATCACTGGGAACTAATCCTGTATCACGTTCAACAGCAGGTGTTCCTATAAATTATTTATTATCATGCAATGTGTTGGATATGTTTTTGTATATTCTTTACCAGCTAATCTTAAAACCAAAGCAAAAAGTCTTTGATCCCAACGAAAAGGTTCTCTTGTCATTTCTGAACCGGGCAATGGAGAATTCATGGGTAAATTGAAGTCATCATGTACGCCATTCACTAAAAAATCATAATGTTACTTTTTGTATATAGCTTAATTTTTGCAACCGAAAAATAAACAATATATGCTGTTTAGAAAGATGCCAATTTCATAGTAAACAATTTAAATATAATCTTAGAAATTGATAGACATTAGAAAATAGTATGCTGGGAGAATTATAGAAGTTCCCCATGAAGAGGGGTTTGCAGCACCAGGTAAAGCCGAGTACTGCAAACTCACCTTCATAAATAACAGGTATTGTACCTGACATACATAAACAACATGAAAGCTTTAAAAACCGTTTGAATTATTTTAAGACGAAATCCTATATTGATTGAACTACAATAATTCAAATATGTATTACATTGTAATGGGCCACCTATGATCAATTATAAAAATTAAAATCTAGACTTTTTGTATATATAACTGATGAGAATAATAACATAGTCCAACTGATCAAAATCCTAGCAAAGGCAAATGTTTTATGACATGAAGGGAGATCACATGATTGGTAAGTAATTGTAGAATTAGGATAGCATAAATGCACAACTAAACTGTTACATATTAATTACTGTAAGCACAAAATAATTTAGCAGCATTTAAGTTTTATTTAAAACACTCCTGTTAGAAAATTTCATTTAAGTATGATGTCTCAATTTAAGAAAATCAAAATAACCAAAAACTACTTTGAAGATTGATTTTAGAAGCAATATTACATGACCCTTGAATATATTTTAGTTGCTTGTTTGTTTTATATATCTATGTTCGTTGCACAAACGATGTTAAGTCCAAATTTGTGAAAAATTAATTATGTGCGCTTTCGGTTAAAGTATTTTTTCCTCTTCAGGTGGGTATAGAGGGCCAAACCCTTCCACCATTCTTGACGGAGTAATTTATGAGTGACTCTTGAGCTATGTTTTTAAAATCCAGGTGACTGCAGTGAAAAAGGTGTTATATTCATCTTAAACGACATACATTTTGATGCTGTATTAAAAACCACTTTGGCTAATATTAAACAAGACAAACAAAAATCAGTTCAATAGGAAAAATATGGGATGGCTTGGATATGTCAAAGAACAGGCTGGAATTCTGTACTTCAAAAACACATTAGATGTAGGAGAAGAATTAGGTCCGTGAATTTCAGAGAGGAAAATTTGGTAAACTCTTACAGAAAAAATATGACAGACCAAATTTAATTTCTACAGAGAAAAAAAGACCTGTTGGATTTGTGCCCTTTCATATCTCCTAGTTTTCATCAATTTTACCAACAGTTGGCCACCTTTATAAACACGATCGAAGTTTATCCTTGTTCAGATAACGAGGAAGATGAATAAATTTTAATTCTTTTTATATTTTCAATATTCTTGTATAATTTTTGCGTAAAAAATAAAATAAACACATTTTAATAAGTTTCTTCATTTGATGGATTTGTTTCTAATTAGTAAATAATTACTTTACAAATTAAAATAAAATACAAATTTTCATGGTAGTAGATCATGTTGTGAATAACGTGTTAAGTCCATCAATTACACTGGCACACAAAAAAATAAAAATCTCAAGCACGAAGCTACAAACCACCCAGGTTATGTTCACTGAGGTACCCAGAGACTAAAAAATCCACAAAGACATTTTGGTTGGCTCTTAATTTTTTCTGGAAAACGATTCTTGTTCTTTGAAATGTCAATATTTTCGCAAAAAACTACTTTTAATTGCTGAGGAAACTAAATAGTTATAGAATTTTTATGCAAAATATGTTTTCACATATATATTCTATAAAGACTATAACTATTGAGTTCGAACTGCAACTGGAAATTGTTTTTTGCAAAAATATTGACATTTCGACGAAAGAAAATAGTTCTTCCATAGGAGAAAAAAATTTAAAGCTAACCGAAATATCTTAGTGAATTTTTTAGTCTCTGGGCACCACAGTGAACTTAATCTGAAGGATCTGTAGATTTTTATTTTTTTGTATACCGGTGTTATTGGACGTTTTTCAAAATAATAAATTGTAGCGCAGATGTAAAATTCAAAAAAACACATGTTACATATTATTCATTATGTCAAAAACCAAGTAAGTATTTTAAGTTAAAATAATATCCACGTAGTGATTCAGCAAAAATTGCCAAACTTTGAATTTCGATTTCCATACATTAGTAATTTAGGACTTAACCCCATTTGCACTGCAAACACAGATATAGTTTAGACTTAGATATGGGTTTATATGCATTTTTATTTTGTTAACAAAATTCTGCCCTATAGCTGCTTTCAGATTACTTGTTTCAGTTTGAGATCACTGATATACTGTTGCAAAAAAATTGCAAGAATTTAGTACAACCAATTTTTACATAGATATACTGTAAAGAATATGGTCAATTGGTCCTGTCAATAAATTTGAAGGCTCCAATACCTTAGTAGCTTACCTCTTTACACACGGCAGAACGGTTTTACAACTTTTATTGCAAATGTATGAGATCATATATTTAATTACAATGACGAATTGCTTAGACAATTATTAAAATAATGGATCTAAGCAAACTAAATCTATCTTTTATAGTTACATTACTGTGACTTACCAGTTGATAATTTGCCACCATCTGTAATTAAAACGATGACAGCCGTCTCAAGGAAGAAAGGACATCTGCCTTGTCCATAGGTATCAATGCCTGAAGTCATGCGATTTATATTTAACATATCAAAAGCTTGTTTAACAGCTACTCCCATTGTCGTCATTGAATAGCATTGCAGATTTTTTAACTCATTCATAAAAGTTGCCAAATTTTCTTTCCAGCCTAAATAAAAATTCGTAAATAATCATTTTAAATTCAAAATTAAATAATTTTACTAGAACTTCAATGCTAAGAAATGCAACATGTAAAAGGTTTAAATATTTACTAACCAGCTTTTATATTATTTGGAGGTTCTTCGAAAGTAAGCAGCATATATCTATCAATTCGACTCTCAGGGCTCCTTTGCCTAATTTTAACAAAAGTTTCTACCGCGGATTTTGCGACATCTAGTAGAGAGGTGCGACCGCCGACGTATGTCCTATCAAATAATTAAAAAAACAAGATATATAACCTTAATTTATTGGCTTATGGAGTCCAGAAATAATTGTTGTGGTGCATACCTTTGGAACATAGACGCCGATGTATCAATTAAAAACACTATGATGGTCATTTTAAGAAATGATAACTTTGTACACTTGATCTCTTATTACATTTATTTTCAGTTTCACCCATAAATAAATGCTCTTAAATCACACAATAAACATTTGCTTAAAGATACGCTGCGAGTGACAGCAGCTAACTGGACGGCCATATTGTATACAGGTATAAACACATAGAATGAGAAAAGGATGGACATATGAGAACAAGGAAAAACAATATGCATTTTGAACTACACTTCTTTTCAACTATGCAACTTTTGAACTAATTTTATAATTAAATCCCATTATAAAAGTGTTGTCAAGTGTACAGAAATCTGCCAATCTAGGAATTTTTGCATGTTGATTATACTTATAATAAGTCGCTTTTCCACCGGTGTTTGTGAAGTATTTCAAAAAGAATTATTTAAATCGTTTGTGCTTTCCTTCTTTTCGTTTTTGTCTTCTTACTATTGAAGTAAAACTTCTTTAGTGGCGATGAGAATTTTAAAGGAAGTGACGTAGCGCCATGTGACGTAGGTTCACGGAAGTGCGTCACACAAGTGTGTAGCGAAGTTGGAATAGAAAAAATTGAAAAATGGCAGAAAAATTTTAAAATTCTCAAGAAACCGAAAAAATCGAGATTCAAAAAAAAAAAATTAAAAAAAGGGAAAATGTTAAAAGTGTAAATATCAAAAGTGTAAATGTCTAGTGAAAATGTCAAAAGTGAAATGTCAAAAGTGTAGATGTCAAACGTGAAATGTCAAATGTGTCAATAGTTAAAATATCAAAAATGAAATTTTAACCCCCGGCTATATCGATATGTTTTGTCCGGTTTCGAAATCCAGTGTTAACGGCAAACATTTGAACTTGCTGATTTTCGATCTTAATCACTACGTATTGCTTGTCATCCAAGAGCTCATCACTCAAATTTCGTAAATACATGGCCTCTCTTGCGGCTTCAGTTATTGGTACATACTCTGATAGAGCACTTGACATGACTACATTCTTCTGTGTTCGACTTTCCGATGAAATTAGTGATTGTTACATTTTTAACATATATTCGCTGTAAGGCTTCCTGTCAGATTGTTCGCAAATTCCACGTTTCCAAATCCACTAAGGTTTATTTTGGACATTTCGAACACTAAACAAAAATCTTGTGTACCTTTCAAATACCTTAAATTGACTGCGTACATTGCGATGTGAGCAATATTGAACGTCCTGACATAGCCAAATACATCAAATAACTTACAAGACTTTTATTGGGTGTCTGATCCTATTTTCCTTCTTTCAGCTTCTTAAGAACTGTTCCAACTTCAACGGAAGTTCCGTCTGTATAACATTCTAACATTTGGAATCTGTTCAAAATATTCTATATGTCCCGTTCTTGAACACTTGCTGCGACGAATCCTCATTCCTAGAACATGTTTTCACTTCCTAACTCTTTCATATAAATCGATTCCTGAGATGACCTTCAACTCTTTTCATCAGCTCTTCTTTGTTGCTGAATAATAGAAAATCATCGACATATACGACCAGCATAGCTGTACTGTTTGACTTTATCATGAAGTAGACACGTGATTCCAACTCTGATTTGCGAAAATCCATTTTCAGTAAAATATTCTTCAAATATGCTACTTAGTCTATAGTCATTTCAGATGAGAAAAGGCTAAGTCCAGGAAAAAATGGACACCTTTGATTTTTTTGAAATTTTGGGAATAATTTCTAATTTATTAAATAAAAAAATCAATAAAGTTAAATTGCGTGGATCGGCTTCTAATTTGTTAAATAAACAATTGTTATTAACAAATAAAAAATATCGAAAAGTATTATTCCTATTAATTTAAAAATTTAGTATAAGAAGTTTTAGGGATCGCTGATTACGAATTTAACAGTCAACAAATTGTAAAACAAAATGGCGGGCACAAAATGGCGACTTTTAAATGGGGAAATGGAAATAAAATAATAAAAATTACTATTTCTGTAACAAACAATTGAAATTAAGTAAAAAGTTATAAAATGTAAATTTTAATTTAAAAAATAATATTTACAGTTAAAATTATAAAAATTGAAAAAAAATGACAAGTATAAAACATTTCAGAATTTTCCATCCCAAAAAAAAGAAAATATTTTAATTTTACGCATACAAAATTGTTAAAAATTCAATAGGATCTTCGCTTACAACTCGGAAAATATTTGTTATTTTTAAATATATTAAAGTG
>JAODAH020024750.1:0-106246 GCA_027574865.2 Coproporus ventriculus
ATTTTTTTGTCGTTTGTCTCACTATTTTTTAATAAATAATATAACAAGCAGTTTATTGACACAATCGTAATTTATATATATATATATATATATATATATATATATATATATATATATATATATATACATATATATATTGGTCAATAGGAGATCGAAGTACCATAAAATATTTTTAAAAATAGACTGAACATAAGATAGTAGATCATTAACTATTTCTCAGAAAATAATTGGTCCAAGAAAAATTAATTTCGAAGTTGTCTTTTATATATGGAGATGTTATCGATAATTATCAAAATGTCTTTGTTGAAAAATCACTAACTATGGTTACTAGAAAGGAAGATATGATACCGTGATTGTTACTAAAATCAATTACTTTTGCAGATAAAATATTAAAACCAGAATTATACTTTTTTTAAATTTTTAGTTTAATTAAATTTTACACATCTCTTTCCAAGCCACATGAAACAGACAAATTATTTCGTGAAAATTATGATGTTTCGAGACTCTCGCTATACGATGCCCTTGTGAGTTTGTATTTGATCTGGATTCCCCTTTGGTCAAATTTTTATTGGTTCGTATTATTTTGTGTTGGATATAGGTGATAATGTTGTTTTGTGGAAGTTGTGTTGGAAGTTAGGGCAGTACAGCAACAAACCAAATAGTATGATGGAACCAGCTGAGCGCTTAGACCTGATCACAGAGTGTGCTGGTCGCAATAGTGTATAAGGAGCAGAAAAGAAGGTGATCAAGTACTGTGATATATACTGATTTATTGTAGACAAATCACACTATTACATCATATAAAATGTTATTAATATGCACTTTGTAATTTTGAAAATAAAAATATTGCATTGCTAATTCTGAGTTATTAGGGGTGTTTGCAGAGCGCGTCTACAAATTTAGGCTAACATGATTAATTTATACAATAATAAGATGGTATAGTTTAAAAAGATAATATGGTTAATTTGTTATAATTGAACATCCGTCTTATTAACCAGATGCTGAGAAGCGTGGTGGTAAAATTTTGGAATGAGCGATAAATTTTAGTATCTATAAGCCTACAATGAAGAAATGCTACACAGTTTGGATACCGCTGTGGAATTGAAAATGAGAAAAAGAGGTTTTTAGTTGATATGCATTAACCTTCAGTAAGAAATAGCTACACACTATCCGAACGTTATTGTTGCGTGAGTAGTTTATTGTATTTTACCTTTCCATTAAAAAAAGGATGAGCTAAAACGAAGAATGCAAGCCAGAGTTTCTACCCTGATGTTCATCCCGAAGTTTATTATTGAAGCAGAAGAGTGGGTTGCACCACAAATTATAAAAAAACAAATGCCAGATATTCGCTAAGTGGCAAATAGTGAACATTCGCTTACTTGCTGAATTGCTTATTGCGTTACTCCCCAATTGAAAAACAGAGTGATACACACATGCGCACTATAACGAGTATCGATGAGAACCATAATGTACAAGATTCGTTTCGTTTGATGTGCGATTGAAGACCGACGAATTCGAAAATACCGATCATTGGAGCTCGACTTGGCAAGAGCAACCCATCCCCACTATTCGAGATTCTGCAAACGGTTGCTCCAAAATCTCCAAATAGCGAATATCTGGAACCGGCTTAATATTCTAGTACGTACACATTCTGATTCTATTGTTTGGTTTGTGAGATTTAGCAGTGTTTTACAATAGTTTAAATATATTATAATAACTAAAAGTATGGAGCTTGCTTTGTACAGCGCCCAGATGCAAACAATACTTAATTTTTTATTTTTCGTTATGACTTAAACTCAATGAGCAAAACACAGTGGATCTTAACTACAAAAATAATGTTGGAAGACTTTGCACAAATGACGAAAAAACAGTCATACTGGAGAACGTGGTAAAAAGTTTTATAATTAATATTGTTGAAAACAATCATGGGTTTTTCAATAGTAATCTACCTCCTGCAGGTCTAAATGCTGTTTTTGGTGATATGGTGTGTGAGGAAGAATTTGGACTTTATATGATATATATTTTAAGGAAATTGACTTCAAAAGATAACCTAGTAGTGTGGAATGGCTATTAAACTACAATTTCTCAATCCCAGTAAAGTTAGCCAATGCTTTGTGTTTGAAATTTAGCACAATTCTGTGACTGTTTAGTAAAAATATATATCGGGAGATGTCATGCTTTCACAACAAATTTGGTGATCCCTGTCCAGTATAACTTAACAAATATAAAGATTCACTTAGAGATGCGCAGAGGAAGAGTGAGTCGACATTCGGAGCAAAGCAGATGCAGCGTTTACTTGTCATCTTATTTGCCTCGGTACATTAACATACCCTGAGGCATATGAAAAGATATCCGACTGTGCAAAAAGTGTTTGGCTTGAAGATCAATCAAGAAGTGCGCTCCTGCTCTGATAGCACAATTTGGCGCAGTAGCGCATCCTAAAGTCAACACAATCTTTAATTTTGATAACTTGTAATACATAAGAAAGTAGATTTATTGCAATGAAGACCAACGCTAACTATTCATAAACATCTTATAAGGAAATATTTTTCATCCTAGACATAATATACTACATGAAAAGAAATTCTAGTATAAAAGAAATTAAATTTAAAAAATTTTCTAGTGGAGTTTGCATTTTATTTACATTTGGTATCACAATTAGAGGTTTGATATACCAACCGAAATATACAGCTATTTCTGAAATAATGAAACTTGTTATTATATTTGTTTGAATGGTTTATATAACATTAAAATAGAAGCAAAATATCTTCGTAAATTAATTTATAGATAATTATGGTCACTTATTTTGAGAGCGAGATAAATCCATGGTGCTCGTCAATGAATAGAAACAAAATTGAAATTCTGTTCTAAATCAATTTACATAGATTTAAATTAATTGAAAACCAATGGGAATTTAAATCAGGGAAGTGGAGAGAGAAATGTGCTAAGTTAAATTTAAAAGCAATTTTTTATAATTTATTTGTTTAAATCGGTTAATGAAATAACAAACTACAACACGAATTGTTTTAAATGGAATATTTACGTCCGCTTTCCGGGGGATTAATGATAATATAATTTGCGCATTTTTCTCAAAGCGAAAGTAAGTCAAGAAAGTATTGCATTGTAGCAAAATTAATTAAAAACTAAATTTAAAATTCAACCATAAATCTCGGTGTAATTTATCGTTCTTTATTTACCTGAGGCCGTCGGCAATGCTGGCCAAACTGGCGCCCCTCAAACCACAACTGTTAAACCACCCTCGGGAAAAATACGTATCATTCTAAACACACCTGCCAGAATTATCAGATAATATGAAACTTTTCTTATTTCAAAAGAATGTTTTTACTCGATTCCAAAGTGGGATTTTTATTGGCATTCCTGTGTATAGCTTGTTGAAAGAATTTTAAAACAATCTTATTATTCTTTACAAACAATTATAATCTTCGCCGACTTCAAATATTCTAACGCACTTTTCAAATACATATTTAAACGTGTTTTCTCGCACAACTTGAAAACCACCTCTACTGATAAATATTAATAAAGCTACCACAAAAGGCGATGTAAAACTTTTTATTATTAAAATAACACCCCAAACCTATTTCTTTCAATATAAGTGCCGTTCAAAATATATTTATGAAGAGAATTTACTACACATAACTTACTTTGCTATATTTTATTATTTTAAATATTTAGCATATAACTTATCAAAATATTTTATTGGAATGAATCCTGCAGCGTAGGGCGTCGTAGAGAACATATCGCTAATGAAGCTTGTTGTCGACGTATTTGTTTTGTTTTATTCGAGAAGTGTTTATTTTCTGGGTGACCGAATACTCAGAATCTGTCGGCGATGAAGGCACTATTGTTGAGATTGATGAGGCCAAAATTGGCAAACGGAAATACAACAAAAGCCGGAGAATTGACGGACAATGGGTGTTTGGTGGGATTCAAAGAGGAACCAAACGATTTTTATTAGACGATACATGGCAAAACTTCTTCATGCTGTCAACTTCATGTCGATGCTGCGGAGTTGCCATATTTAAAAAAAAATCTTTTCCGTCAAAATTAAATTTAAAGAAAAATATTCATTGTTTTTAATTTGTAAAATTTCTGAAAAAAATGTAATAATATTCTTAAAAATTAGGAAGGTTATTGAAATAATTAGTTTTAATTATAAATAAAGCAAGGGAAATAGCAGAAACACATATTCTATTGAAATTCCATAAGTAAAATAGAGAGGTGAACCAACGCAATCTGCATTGGGTTAAGAGAATTTAATTTCCCAAACGATTCCACTTAGGTTGCAAGATGGGTGGAACCGAGCCTAAAAGGCAAAACTGATTAGTCGTAGGATGCGAGTGTTACACATCTTGCAGCTTTTAATTAAACAGTTTTTAATTAGTCTCATTAATTAACTTCTTAGCCATAGTTCGATAAGGAGAGAAAACCGTGAACATATTCACCACATCACATATTTAGAGACTTTAAACAGAAATTATGCAGTTTCTAAGTTCTTTATGGAAATTATATATAATTAATTTATATACAAATACAAAAAACAATATTGGATGCAAGAAATATCTAAGCTTTTTGGCTTGAATAGTGTTTCTATAAACAAACGAATGCTGATTATTTCATACATTATATTTATTTGCCAAATGTTATAATATAAATTAATATATATAATGCAATGCATTATAACTGCAAACTAAGAACTTATAGAACGTTGAAAAGATCAAGAAGACAAGAGGAGATGTAAAATGCTTGAACATGTGTTGCTCAAGTCTGGATAACTTGACATAGCAAATGTCATATCATAGCATGGCATGTGGGTACGGTTTTATAAGAAACCCATTGCTCCGTCTAACGTAGCATATTATGAGTTTCTACGAGAAATATAAATTGTTTTAACTAAAGCTCTCTGTGATTCTAGCATACCTATATAATGTAGATTGGTTGATTGGAGATCGAATTACCGTAAGATACACTTTTTTCAAGGTATAAGATACACTGAACACATTTAAAACAACATTAATGAAATGCAATTTTATCTTGTAGTGAACGGTAAAAATCAATTTAGGATCGGAAAGTGATTTTGGTAGTATAGAAAGACATTCCAAACACTTCTGTAGGAAATCCATTGATCTACTAGGCAACACGTATAATATGTGGAGCGCCGTTACATTTTACAGATTATCAATCTATGTATTCCAAATGTTAAAAAAATTCAAAACGGATAAATAATCTTCAGATTCATACTTCGCAATATGTTAAAAATTCTGCAGAAAATCGAAAAACGCCTCAAAGATAGTTGCGTTTTGGTAGTGGTGGAAGACGGTTGTAGGTTAGCCGCTCGACAGCAATCTTGTTGAGGCGTAACTCCATGCGGTGTTATAATTTTTATGTAAAGAAGTAATTAATGGGAGAATTATTAAAATAAATTGAATAGCTACAAAAAGAAGAATAGTGGTGATGGACAAAATTGTCCTGGAACCAGTTTAGGCTTTATGTAGTCCTAGGGTTTAGTTTGAAAAGAAAATTAAAAAAGTTTTTGAACAATTTAAAACAAAGTGACCAATGGTGATATGGTCCTTAGAGGACCGGAAGAAAAAGAAGAACCCCTTAAAGATGAATACATAACCAGATTCGCTTTTATTTAGGAAATTTCTAGGGATGAGTGTAGCCTATACAAAAAAAAATATGCTGTTCAATACCCAATTACACCAAGAGAATTTTGATAACATGAATATCTACTCATTAAAGGAAGAAACAGAACCAATAAAGATTTCACTAATATCGAGAGCACCCAATGCAAGGAAAAGTTATATTTTCAAGAAGTCATGATATTTTAAATTTCTAGGGCATCTAATCGCATAATCACCGTCAGTTATAAAATCAAATTTTCTGCTTTTGTTTTTATTTGTCAAACATACACAGACATTTTGAGTAGGCATGAAAAATGCACTAGCATTCGCCCTCACTATTAATTTTCTGCTTTAAATGAAGAACAAAACTTCCTTCCTCTGTTCTAAAATATATGCAAAGTTAATGCACCACCAAATTAAATTATTAAACTTCCAAATTGATTCTAAAATATTTTTACGATAAAAAAAATAAATGTTATTTAATTCGCTTCTAAGAATTTTATGTGATGTAATACGCAATAGTTTTCATATTTAATTGACCTCTAAGGTCAATTTCATTTGAATCTCATTTTAATTTTCTATCATTTACTATGCACTTTAGCTATTTGAAATAATGAAATAATAATATAATGGTGTCAACAACTAAATTAAATGTAGAGCCTAATAGATTAGATTTGTCAACTTATTAGATAAGTATTTAGTTCCTTTATGTCCATAATATCGAATCGAAATTGTTTCTTCTAAAAGAGCTTGGTTCAATTTATTTGGTGTTCCACATAGTTACTTCCAATGTTTCTTTTTATATAGTGATTTAAAATGTTCTTTGCTTCTTCTAGTTTGGCCAATATACTTGTATTCACATTTTATTCAATTTATTTCCGAAAATTTATATTTATCTGCTTTTCAGTCCTTTGTGTATAGTAAAATATGTCAAATTGGTCGCTCGTTCAAATTTAAATAAGTATAAAAAAGTGGTAAAGCATAATAAATGTTTTAATTCACCCATATGTAAATTAAACTACTACATAATGAAAGTTGAACAAATTAACTATATAATTGTTTATTGCTATTCATGGAAGAATATGGTAAAATCATTGACATTCTGAAAGTTAAGGGTTGAAAAAATAATCAGGTGAATGAATTTGCAGTTATAATGCAGCAGAAAAAAAAATTCGCTTATTCGGAAGAAAAAATTTACAAAACCTACAGAAAGTAGCGTATTAGTACATAATTACTCAATTTAAAACTGTAACCCTTTTTTGTAGTACATTATTTTAATGTTCATGTTATTAAAACGATAATTATAAACACTTACTCTTAACATTTTTCTAATCAGATTTATATGAAGTTCTTGAAAAATTCCAACTTTGCTGAAAGTTTCAGTTTTTCTAGGCGAATCAATTTATGGATTTGTTGTGCTTTTTTTTTGTAGAGAAGTTCACCGAAGATGGTGTTAGTTTTGATTTTAATTTTTGAAATCATTCCCTACTTGTCATACTCAGATATGTCAAAAATATATTTTAGAAATATTTTGAATTTACTTCTAAAAACATTTGTATTTTATAGAATGGACATAACATGTTAAGATTATAATGTAAATTCAACATTAGATTATTTCAATTTTTATAATATTAGAATATCGATGTGCTGCGTCCGTATAATATGAAAGAGAAATTCCGAGAGATTCATATCCAGGTAGATAAGGAACTGTAATATGAACGTAATCTATTTTCGGTAGTATACAAATATGTGCACAATTGATTCCATTTGCTCCTTTAATAATATACCTGGTACAAAATAATTGTGGATTAATGAAAAGAAACTAATTGCAAGCAGATTTGAGATTATGTATTACGTATTTTGCGAGCCTTGAAATGTCTGCAAATCGTATATACTCACATGGCGTATCATTAATTTTCAATTCAATCAGAGGTAAATTGAATTTCCAATGATGGAAATATACTTTGAATGACAGGCGAGAAGGGTGTTTTAACAGAAATTTGTCAGTTATTAAATACCATTTTTGTTTCATATGGTTGATGTAATCTTCACATTTTAATAACCTATTATCCACGAAGCTAATGAATTACCCAAAGAAGTGCTATTACCTCTAACCCCGTTTTACTATTAAATAATTTTAAAACTTTAAATAAACAAGCCGCCATTCGTTTCCCGTCTAAACGCACAATTTTAATTATAAAGAAAGCATAAATACTAACCGAAATACATATCTTGCAGTTAAATTTAAGAGTTTGTTTTTTTTTTCACATTTCATGATGCATATACTTGTGGAATTTAAAGAACTGCTGCGTTGTAATTAAAATATTCTGCTTGGACGCTTCTTTAGAGAAGGCGATGCTGACGCTCGCTCTCTGATGTCGTATACTTTTCAAGAGGAAAAACGACCGCCTATACAAAATAAACATGCTACGGATATTATTTCAACAAAAATTTATTTATTATTTACCTACATTAGAATGTTATCAAACATAGTTAACTTTTATAATAATCGGAGCAGAGGTGAAGTAAAATAATTCTGTCGCTTATATTTTTGCAATAATAAATAAGGAGAATCAATTCTACAAATTTTCCAGTAATTTTTGCAGCCTTCATACTATAAAGAGTTGTAAAATGTTTTTAATATATCGTGGATTAAGAACCATTGTGTTCCATCCCCGATTTTTCTGTAGAAATAATTCTTAATCTTAAAATTTTATTTACATGTTCCTAAGCTAATCTGATTTTATTTTACCTGTGTTGATTTTCCGCAGCTTTTTGTCTTATATGTCTAGTGGTTAAATTGTACGGAGAATAATAGGATGAGAAATTACAAGAAAGTGATGATTTCTGATGAAAGTTTGTAAATTGAGTAAGAACTCTAGCATTCTGGACCCAAGATATGTATATTAGGGTGTTCCTTATTTCCCAATTATGAAAAATTCATATTGCCACAACCCATTAAAACATTCTTTGGTTGGTGAAAACATGATCCGAAGAAAAATTTCATTCATTGGTCCAAATATATCGTGCCTCTAGTATGAGGAAATTATTTGACAAATATATAAGAAGCTCAAAAAACAGCGATATTTCTTTCTTGTTGAAAACTCCTAGAAATTGGTGGGAAATTGTTATATGGGGATACACGAAGCGGACCAATATATTACAATATATTTTCCTTCAAAAGGAGAACATGATGAAAGTAGGAATATAATACCGCTGGACAATATTAGGAGGCGTGACCACTTTCCACCGGACATCATTAAACTTGGTTTTCTATTTCATAGAGCCTATTATGAATACCAATTACGATTTTCTTCTCCAGGATCGTTAGAAATCTTCTTGGGTAATACCAACCTACCATCCAGATTAATTTTTGTTTAATTTAATTTATTATTGTGATATTTAAAGATTTTTGAAAATTATAAAAAGGTGACCGATCGTGATATGGTCCATAGATGACCGGAACCAATAAATTCATACTGAAGAAGTAGAAAAAAATAAAACAAAGTATCATCTGTATTCGTAGTAACGATACCATGTGGTCATAGTATTAAAATAACAGCAAATTTGAAGAAACCTGAGATGACCGCAGCAGTGATTTTAAAGAGAGTGCAAAGGTGCGTAGACAATTCAAATAACTAATTTACGTATAAATATTTAAAAAAATCAATATTAGAAGCTGGAAATGTCTAAGCTTACTGGCGCGATGACTTCATAATTGCTGATTGCTTGATTGAGGATGGTGATTATTTAATGTGTTATATTCTTTTACTTGTATAGGTATCAAACTAAAAAATAAGAATTTATAGAACGCTGAGGAGATCAAGAATACAAAAAGATCTGCTACACTTTCGTCGTATAACGTCGCGTTGCTTAACAACACCTTAACGGATCTATGACTCCAGCAAACATAATGAAATATATATTGGTCGATAGGAGATCGAAGTACCATAAAATAGTTTTTTAAATAGATTCAAGATAAGACAATAGATTATTAGCATATTTCTCAAAAGATAATTGGTCCAAGAAAAATTAATTCCGAAGTTGTCTTTTAAGCATAGAGTTCTTATTGATAATTATCAAAATGTCTTTAGTGAAAAATCACCAACTGTTACTAGAGAGAAAGATATGATAACATTATTGTGACTAAAATCAGTTACGTTATTGTGATTAAAATCAATGGAATGTTAAAAACAGAATTATATCTTAGTACCTGGTATTAGATATTTTATTTTACTTAATGCATCTCAAGTGCCTAATACGATGCAGTTTTACAACAGGCAGCGGCTAAGGACTCTAAAAATGATAATTACTTTTCGAGAGCAAAACGTCACTATATTTTCTGTAGAACTATACAAATAAAGTAGAGTGATGATGATTAGAGCATCTAAAGACTGTCAACAGAGTCTTTTTAAAGCAGCACTGCTGCCCTACCGTTTACCAGGCGCAACATTAGCCATTCTTGTGAAGGTCGGCAATAAGGCGATAACCCTGCATGGTCATGAAGTTACTAGTTCAATCCTGGGCAATAATAGACGTAGCATAAGCGAGCCACGGTTCCAGTATATAACTGATATAACCGTTTCTTCATTCAAAGAGCAATAGGTGGCTAGCACAAATGAAGTTCGAATAATTAAGGAGCGAAAGGGGTATTTCCTGGGAGACTTCGTTTTAATAATGTAAATGATGGAGGCCCAATTTAGTTTGGATATAAGCCAATTGAAAAAAAATGTGGGTACCCCCAAACAAGATATTTGTTGATTCTATGAGAAGAAGATTCCAAAACAATAAAAAATGAAACCAAAAACGAAATGAAGGATCTCTTTAAGCTGGAGGTTACATAGTTTGTAAATTTATTTAGTTAATTCCTTCTTTGATTATTAAGTAGGAGTATTTTATTATTATGTGTTATTAAGTAAATTATTCAATGGAGCCCAGTTGCACAAAATTTTATTCCAACGAAAAGAATTCCATAAGAAGTCGAAGGATGCCTAAATTAGAGATTGACAGATGTGCTATAAAGTTACAGGTGTTCTCATTCAGATAGCAAATTGTACAAATGAATGTTCAGATCTTAAAAAAATGTTCTTGCATGTAATCTTGTAATAAATTACAATCGTCTTCCCGAATCTTATAATTATTGACCAACTCTGTTATAAAGAATGCCATAAGCATAGACAGATGCACACTTATTTTATAAAAAAATGTATTATATAGAGCTAGAAAAACCAAATAATTGTTCTAAAACCTATTATTTTGATGACGTAATTTGCTTTTCAGAGGAAAGTTTTCAGCTAGCCATAGCTGAAAGCTCTTACCCATCAATTCATGAGTTGCTCAAGTATGAAGCAATTCCTCCGTATAAAGCCAATAAGAAGAGGTTAGAGCTCTTTCAACGATACAATGTAAAAACTGAATAGCTACTGAGTTCAATAGTTATTCTGAAGAGATATTGAAGAAGTCGATGGTACTCTTGGGCCAAACCTAGTGCTTATAATATTGCATTGTGCAAATCATGCTTCTTGCCATAACATTCACAATAATTTGTGTTGAATGAAGATTATTACTTCATAAAATTCATGTAATATTACTATTATGACATATAATCCCAAGACTTTTTCAACGATGTGAGAAATATAAAACTTATAATTTGGAGAAATGATTTATTTGTTCTAAAATTGCTTTATTTTTCCGAAATAGTCTGATTTCTAAGGAAAGAGCGATTAAGACATTAAAATTACTGATGGGAATATCTCATGACTAGTGTGCACTTTATAAAAATGCTCTGTGAGGCTCAGTATAGTATTTTTATTATTTTATTTAATGATATAAAGGAGAAATACAATTTAGCCAAAATGGAAAGTTTAAAATATTTATTGATTATATTAAATTTACGAATTATTGTTCGGTTCATTTGTTGCACTTAGAGACAGGTGATTATTCTTGTTATTGTTTTAATTTTTCTTTGAGTTTATTAAAATGTAAAAAATAATATCTGAGACTATGAGAGGTAAGCCATTGCTTATTTTAAACGAGTATTCATATCATTTTGCAAAAAATTTGAAAAGTGGTAATAAATTCTGTGTGTGGACCTATGGTGTAAACGACGATATTGTAAATGTTTTGATAGAACATACGAGCCATGTCGCCTTCATAAACAAAACAGTGGACTAATTGTCGCCAATGCTGCTATGAAAACAATATGTCGGAAAAGCCGTTGAAAATTATAAGGGTACTAATAATTCATTAAAAACTCACCAAAAAATGGCACTATTTGTAGCTAAATTTACTGCTAAATTTGGCATAAATGTAAAATATGCATATTCGTGCAAAATAAACATAAATTTTATTATTACCTACTATTTTATTTTATATTGGGTTGCAAAATTATAAGAAAAATTCGATATTGAATTTTATATTTGTAGTCTTTTTTTAGAAAAGAGGAAGAAAATCAATTAAATATGGTTCGAAACTACAAAAGGAAATTTAACAGATGGAATTATACTCGAGAAAATATGAATGCTTTGAGAGAAGTAAAAAAACATGGTTCGAGTATAAGAAAAGCCGCTAAAAAGCATGAAATTGGACATAAAACTTTATGTAATTATTTGAAGAAAATTCCATTAGATGAAATTATTAACCCAAACACTGCGGAAACTGTTACTCATATAGGTTACAAAAAACCTAGACAAGTATTCCATCAAAGTGATGAAAATATACATGGATTACATTTTAAGAGCTTCTGAGATTTATATGGTATTAACTCCCCAAAAAATAAGATATTTAGCATATAATGTTGCCAAACCTAATAAATTAAAAATTCCTGAATACTGAGAAAAAAATCAATTAGCTGGCAAAGACTAGTTTTCAAATTTCATGAAAAGTCATGATCGATTGTCTATAAGAAAACCAGAAGTCACCAGTATAGCAAGGGTGACCAGTTTTAATAAAGTTAACGTTAATAATTTTTTTGATAATCTTACAAAAGCAAAATTACGTTATAATTTCGAAGATTACAATATTTATAATATGGACGAAACAGGAGTGACAACGACTCATACACCTAATCGCGTTGTTGCTCGAAAAGTTGAAAAGCAAGTTGGGCGGATTGTTTCACAAGAAAGGGGTAATTTAGTAACAGTTGCAGCTGCGGTGTCAAGAACTGGAAATTTTATTCCACCCTTTTTCATTTTCCCAAGGGTGAGATTCAAGAGTTTCTTCTTAAATGGCACTTTACCTGGATCATCTGGTGCAGCTAATTCTTCCTGTTGGATTAATGAAGAAAATTTTGTCGTTTTTCTGGAGCAGTTTCATAACTTTGTAAAATCAACAGTTCAAAAACCTTCTTTATAATTATCGATAACCACAAATCCCATATTAATATTGAAGCCAAAAATTTTGGCCGGAATAATGGCATTGTAATGCTTACTTTACCACCACATTGCTCCCACGAGATGCAGCCTTTAGATAGAACAGTTTTTGGACCATTTAAAAAAGTTGTCAACAAATTTTCTGATGAATGGATGTCTAAAAATCTTGGACGACCAATGAACATATACGACATACCCACAATCGTTTCAAAAGCATATCAACTGACTTTTACTCCGATAAATATAATAAGTGGCATTAAAATAACCGGAATAAGCCCTACAAATAGGGCTATTTTTACAGAAAATGATTTTGCGCCAAATTTTTCAGCAGGCAGAAACTGAGAATGCAGAAATTTCTGAATATATAGAACCTAAAAAGGAGACGATTCCCGAAGGTTTAAATGTTGAATATGCAAATCCTGAAAGTTCGAATCTCAAACATCCTATAACAGAAATATTAGATGAGTCTATTCCTGGAACTAGCGAACAAGACAAACCAAAAATAATTATATCTCCAGATGTTATTTTGCCATTTTCCCAAGTTGGGCCCAACTTCAAAGATAAACAGAAAAAAAGCGACTACCCAAATCCTCACTGATAGCCCAAACCAATTCAAAATATTAATTGAAAAGCTTCATATGGAAATAAAAAAGTTAAACTCCGGTAAATCTTTTGAAAGAAAAGGCAAAAAAGCCACAAAAGAAAGTTATAATAAGTTCGAAAAATCGAAAAGTGTTAGAGTTGTCAATAAAAATAGTAAAATCATTTCGAATTCTAAAACTCGTTTAAAAAATAAAATGGGCTCAAAAACTAGAAAAACCAAAATTGATGAAATCTGGAGTGAGGAATCTGAATACGACGACGAAGATTGCCTTTGTTTGGTTTGTTTCAAACCATATTCGGAAAGTAAATCTAAAGAAGCGCGTATTCAGTGAATTGATATCGCAGACTCAAAGGGGAAAATTTAAATAGTAGAAATGGATTACCTCAGGAGAAGCGCAGGCACGAATGGAGAGAAGAACAAATAACGAAATTAGACGCATTATGAACGCAGAGGAAACAGTCCTAGGACGTACAGAAAAAGGAAGCCTGAAATAGTTTAGACACGTACGGAGAATGGTGGCCAAGCAAAGTTTTTCAATGGACTCCTTGCAGTAAAAAAAGAGGAAAAAAAACTATAAATCAAATGTATTTTTTGCCATAAAGAATTGTTAACTTCAGCTTCATACAATATGGATATCGTATTTATTTTTGTTGTATAAGATACTGATATGGAAAATATTAAGCCTTTTTGTTTTATGGGAACTATCTTCCATTTTCCACTTTGTATTGCAGCTTAATATGCATATTAATTGTAATGATAGTACGTCCTTGGAAGTACGAATAGTATTAAACAGAAAAACCAGAATTAACAAGGATTTCACTAAATAAAATTCACCTCAAGAGTTATAACAAAAAGACACAGGGCAAAGAAAAATTGTATCAGATAATAGTTACAAAATATTTTCAATTATTGTATAAAGTAGACCTGCTTAAAAATTAAGTTGCTTGCTTCATTATACAAATGAGAAGATTTTGAATGACCAGATACAAAACATTTAATTTCTGATTTAAATGAAACACAAAACTGTCTTGAAACCAAAATTTAGACAAACTTAATGCGCCATTAAATTAATTACCATGATGCCACCTTAGAGCCTTACTATTTCTTACGATGTACAAAAATAAACACAACTGAATTTGATTCGAATATCATAATATATTATAAAGCAGAATTTTATGCGATGTTATACTTACGAAAGTCACAAAACAACTGCCGCGTAGCTAATGTTGTTTGTAGACTTGAGCAGTATTGTTCCATGGCACACTATTATAATCCGCCTACTGGATTTGTGCTTTCAAAATTTGAATACGATGCAGCCCAGTCAAATCAAGAGAAAATAAAAGAAATGCTGCAAATAGGAAAAAAATTTATTTTTGGTTCACACAATAACATGGTGATAACGCGCATTCTCGGATAGTTGAGCGTTCTGAGAAATAGCTATGTACACAGTGTGTTCAAAAACATGTATTCCAGCTTATAGTGGCTATAATAATGATTTAACTCTCAACAAACTGTATATATTTTTAAATCTAATGAAAAATTTCGCAACATAGGGAAAATGATTTTTATTATTATTTTATTATTTCAAATTGCATGGTATATTTTTTCTCTAAATTCTGATAGAAAATTTTACGCTCTCTTCAATGGTGTAAATATTTCCTAGGTTTATGTTATAAAATTTCCAAGATAAACGCAGAAAAAGTAATTCTAAGTGTAGATTCTGGAAGCAATATAAAAAAAAAACAATTGAGCGGGTGAGAAGCAAAGGGATGCAAGTGATATTTAGATAAACTGAGATTAGTCCTGCCACCGCCACCAATTCCTTCAATTTATAATAAAAGCTTATGACGGGGAAGGTTTGGGGTTCCTTAAAAATGTTGATTTACTGGGGTTCAGGTTTTACTTTAATTTTTTTATGATACAGTAACTTTGAAGTTAATTTTCACGAAATTATGTTTCTGTCACTTGCATATCTTTGCTTCTAACCCACTCAATTGTTTATAATCATTAACATGAAAACACATTTAATTAAGTTTATTTCCTTTTTTTTTTTGTTAATTATACAAAAATGAAAAATTTTGACAAATGAAAAATTACCAATGAAAACTTAAAAAATTAAATGTTACTACACTCAAATTATTAAGTACCGGATAGTCTAATGTACACATTTACAAAAATGATTTTAAAATGCAAGCCCGAAAACCCATTTAAACTGTTTGCACATGCAAACAGTAACATTTAAATCCCATTTAGAATTTTTGGTTTTTATATTTAATTTAATTTTAATGTTCTTGTTTTTGTTTTTAACCTTTTTTATTATATTTATCTGGTGAATTGATTTTAAAAAATCTCAGGATTTTGCTGGAAGTTTTAGTTTTCCTGAGCAAATCAATTCATTGATTTGTACTGCTTAAAAAATACTTGTGTAGAGAACTACACCAAACATAGTGTTTTTTTATTTTAATTTTTTTTTTTGTAGGTTTAGAAGTAAAACATGAATGGTAGACGAATGGGCATAAGATTTGTAAAGCTAATAAATTCGTTGATTTTAAATGTATTACACTTAATAAAATTATACATGGTGGTCTCGTGAAACTCCATTTGCCACAATGTAACTTTGTTTATATCCATGCATCCCAATTTACTTGGATGCAATTTCGTTTAGCTCAATTCAACTCCATTTGCCTCTATTAACTAACTTGGTTTTGTTGTATGTAATTTTATTTAGTCGTATAAAGGATTAAAAGCAATATAGTCTGGGATTAGTATAGATATCTATACACAAACATTTCATAAAAATTATAAATATCAACCGAATGCTGATTAAAGTTAAATGAATTAATAATAATATTTAATTTTGTTGTTACATTTTTAAACTTTATAAATGAACGTGAAATCAGGAAAACTGTTGTGAGTCGATAACTTCAATTTCGCTGTAAATTTGTATCTTGGTTTGTACTATTAAAATATTATATTTTTCTAAGTTATTTCTTAGCCATTGAGGAACACCCTGAAGGAATATTTAACGTTTTAATCATTTTTTTCTGAGTGTTTTAAGCATATTTTTCATTAACAGTTTAACAAATGTTGAATATATGGCTTCTTATCGAAAATTTTTCGTAGAATACGATGCTGCTAATATATTTTTTTTTAAATCCTACATCAAATGGGGTAGTTTTGATGTTTTATATATTACATGATATGTGGTACATGCTTGATGATAATGAAGTTGTAGACCTTAGCCATCTTCCGGAGGTACTTGAAAGAGCCAAAAAAAAAACCGGAAAATATTCGGTTTTTTAGCTTATTAACTTTTTTTAAGCACTGTGAATGTACGTAAAGCCTCAAAAAGAGTAACCTATAAGTTAAAAAGGGAAATAGGGTTCCACCCTAGTTTTCTTTATTTCATCTTCTTATAATGGGCCACCAGTTTTGTCAGAGGAAACTATACAAATTTCCAAGAAGGGCACAAAAAAATGCTCTGAGCATTCAACTAATAACGAGACTATAGCAATACGTTTCTCATACATCGGAGAGCTCCTAAAATGAACACAGTACTGATACCACGCTTTGAAGGTTTTACTTGTGAAGAGTCAATTCATTTTCTCATCACTATATTGCTGTTATCAAGCCTAGGGTTTTCAGCAATTATCCGTGACATCCCAAGTTGCGTTTATATTTCGCGGAAGTCTTTCGCAGAACTTCTTTCGTGTAATGTAAACGTGGTCTTTACCCGATATATATTGCACGAAACAATTACGCATTACGCCATCTACCTCTCGGTTTTCTTGACTCACACCAACAAAGAGTTGTCTAACAAAAAGTGACGGCATTAACCTGTTTCCATGCCTGTTTCGAGCAACATTTCACTCAGTGTAAAGCATCCCATGACTTGACAGACGATTTACATTGCGCACAAATGTTTCGCGATTGTGGTTAGCGAAACTCATGTGCCGAGCAATCTGACCAAATTTAGTCAGTATGCAGAGATGCAATATACTTTACATTTTGCAATAAACTCCTTGAATGCTGTCGGACAATCAAAGTTTGGTAGCAATTAAAATTGCAGATGTAAACAACATTTATGCATTGCTTAAAAATAAGCTATTAATAAAAAATATTGCAATAATGAGTTGATAACTTTAAAAGTAGAAAAATAGTAATTTCAGCGTAGAATTATTATTATCATTCAAAATAATAATTTATAAATCATACAGACTTTTTAATAATTTTAATTAACTTAAACAATTTCTACAATTATTTATAATGCATTTGTGCAAATTCACTTTATATGCTTTATTATTGCAAAATAAAAAAATTATCATACTGCATGAAGATTTCTTGTGACACCATTAATATTAAAATTTGCTTTATTCAATTTCAATAACATTACATAGGGACAATACATGCATTTGTATCCTCCTGTTACCTGTTGATGTAATATTTGCATATAAACATGGAAATTCTATTAGGATTTTCCATGAATCAAGAAATACCATATCAAGGATAATATCAGAAGCGGCTTACATGAGATTAGTTTACAATTTGATTTCTTCCGTGCAGCACTGAATATCATCCCTTGCTCTAAAATAGCGTGCACGATATTTTCCCCTTAAAGCACGGTTAAAATTATTCAAACTCGTCGTTTTATATTGAAAGTTACCAAAATTCTACTTAACATCTTCCCATAAAATCTGTTCGCCCGCTAATAAGATGGTTATGATAATAAAAGTGAAATTATCTAAGGAATAAGAGCTGGGACGCTTCAGGGATATGAAGACCATCGTGAAACCCCCAGAATAACTCTTTTCTTTTTGGGGTCGGGTTTTTATTACTTTCAAAAGTCCAGATATGCCGAAGATTAGTGGAAACTTTATAAATTGCCTGCGGCAAAATTGCAGATCTCGTGATTCCCATCATTAACTCTGTTTAAAAATCAGATGTCGTCACTTGAAAACTTGCAAAAACTCCTCTTATAAATTCCTAATTTTCATTATTTATACCGCATTCAAAAATTATCTTATCTTTATTACAAATTAAGAAATTCAATAGTTTAGCTTAATTTATCAAAACTCAAATTACTTCAAACTTTTCAAATTACATTAATTTAATTAAATAAGATTTTATGTACAGAATCGCTTTTCTAAATAAAGTACGACTGCAGTAAAATTTTCATTGTAGGATTTGAACAGCGTGTTTCCCCACTGATTTTCTTCCGTTTTGATAATTTTTTGAGGGTGCTGTTTCTACCGTCCTATGAATTTTAAAGGAATATGATGTCGTAATGAAAATATCATGACTTCTCTTGGCTCGACGCACTTCGCTTTTTTCGAATGCCCACAGCATTCCCGGTTTATATTGGCCACCCTTGTCTTTCCCGGGACGCAAACGTCACATAACTGACGTTTAACTCGACCCCATGAATTTTAATGATATTAAATCTGCCCCCTCATTTTATATCGCCCGTTCTATGACAGTGGTTTTACTATAAAAAAAGGGAACATAAATTACGAAGGAGGCATTTTCACTACGTTTCTAAACATTTTATCTTTGTTTATTTCTTTATTTAAATACTTAATCGTGTTAAAATTTATTTATTTATTTATTGAATTATAACAAATTCCAAAAATGTAAAATAATTCATATATTTACTTTCCATTTCTAGATCCCTACGAGAAAAATTTCAAATTTACAAACATGAAAAAGTTCTATAATCCACTCTAATCCTTTATATCTGTCACGTATTAATTGGAATTAAATTCTTGAATTACACAGAACATTTCGTCTTTCCGCTTTTTTAAACCATTTCATCTTTAAATCTATCTGGCTATCCGATAAATGGGATTTAGGTCTGGGAATTGATTTGTCCGGTACTGCGTTTACACCAATCTTAATTCTATCCCAAACCATTATAGAGCCTCATTGGAAATGGCCTGCTTCTACATTGCCACAACATCTTCAGACCTATAGACTTCTTATAAAAAAAAAAAAAAATTATTATGCGTAGATTCATTTTTCACATGATTAAACATTATCATCATGTAATCAAATGAATGGAAACATGGAAAACAAACAATGAACGTTCAGAATTTTTGAATGTAATCCTTGCTCCTGCAGAAGATCAGAAGCAGTATTTTCTTAGTCCAAGCTATTACTTGCAAGAAATACAGACAATATTATAAATTGAAAATAATATAACATTAAAGGACCTACATCTTCACTCACAAAATGAATTAGGGAAGGTGAGTTGAATATTTGATTTTTATTATACTTTTGCATCTAAACATCATAATAGCTGGTATAAACAGATGCAGAAAAATGCTACCAATCCAAAGCACCCCAATGGGTACGGGAATTTTGATAAACAAACTGTTACTCGGTTATAAGTTAATTTTGACCGAGCCGACATTCAAAACGAAGAAAGAAGTACGAGGTGTATGTGTCCTTTTGGCTTGTTCAATTCCTTACACTCTGCTCTATTCGCTCGACCTTTTCCCGTCGCTTTTATCTTGTTCGTTTATTTGTGGTTTTCTTGACAATTTTTAATCTTTTGTTACTTATAACATTAGTAATGATTATTTGATATGATCTATCCATGCTGCCATGGAAATGAATTATGGAATCGATTTAGAGGACAAAAGATCATCGTTTCTAAAACTGATTTCTTCACAAAACTGTCAATATTTTTCGAAAAAAGAAAAACAATTCGAAGAATTTATCTGGAGTCATAAAAATCTAAAATTACTTCACCAAAGTGAAATCATAAAAATACTGTCATAAACAAATAGTTAAGAAAATCATTGCTCAAATAGAAAAGGAAATTAAGAAATATAACATGAAAGTAATAATGATTTCGTTAGCGAGAAACCGATTAGAATTGTAAACCTATTATTATATAATCATTAGCATCAAAGGGTCATCAATTCGAGGGTCGGTTTGAACCGTATCTCCATTCTTACCGGTTCTGTGCTCATTCCATTTAGGTCTGTGTAGTTGCAAGCACCGACATCTTTCTGGATCTGTTTCATACAAGCCAGTTTTGGTCTTCAACGTCCTCGCTTTTTCCTAGCTTTCTTGGTTTTAATGATTTATATTATTAGGTTAACCAAAGCTTTATGCCTCAAGATATTATTCAATATAAATATAAAAAACTAAGTTCACCACTTTAAGAGAGCAGTGGGAGATTGTCAAAATGCTCTGAGAACACGATATAGAAAAGCTATTTTCAAAAGATTTAAATATTGTTTTCTTCGAAATAATAGACTACACATTTTCATTAGGATATACACTCCCTGAAAAAATTAAAGAACCACCTAAAAAGAGTGCAATTCCTAAAAAGGCTGTAGTTTCCTGAGTTTTAAAGCTACAGAAATTTTATTTTTATAAAAATGGAGATAATAAAAAAAGACCCTTAAGAATCCTTAGAATATTTTTAGAAATTGCAATTATTGGAGCGACTTTTTTGACCTTTGCACAAAACAAAACAAAAACCGTTTTTTTTAACGGATACATGGACAGAACGAACAAAGCGACATTATTATTTATTTTTTTATTAACATATCGGGAATTTAAATAGTGCTGTAACGAGCGCTGGTTCGAGAAATTTCTAGATGGAAATATTCCGGTGCGTTCGAGAGGTTTCTATCGTAAAATGCTCCAGCGATCTTCAGAAGTTTTCTAGAAACGGGCTAGTTCCTTATAAAGGAGAGTGCGAGCACAGAAATGCCATAATCATGTAAATTTTACGTAATTCATTGTTGCATTGAGAAAATTAATAAACTTGTGAAAGGTAATAAATAAATTGTTATAAATAATTGTACATAAATGATGTAAAAAGACGTTATTGTAAATATCCGCTTAGTTAAAAATAGTTCGTTAAAATTGTAATTATTGTGTTTTTCAATATAAAAATAAATATTGTTGTGTTAATTGTTACTAAAAGTCTTATTTGAAATCCGTGCACGTAACAATACGTAAGTGGAAATATATTGGTGGAATATTTGTTTAAAACGAGATAAACTTTACGTGTTTATTATAAATATGTAATGCAGGAAGTAAAACACCATTCTCAGTTCTACATTTAATCTAGATTTAAGAAGAAGAGCTCTAATATTGAGATCTTTATTATCTTGATCAATATAAGAAATACAAAAAGGTGGCTGATAATAGACGCCGCTCAGAGTCAAGGTTTTAAAGGGCAGTCATTTATTAGGATGAGATAAAATTGTGAAATTTGTGGCGGAGCAGAGTAATAGGATGGGTGGTTGCACCGGTAATCATGAGGAACTCATTATTATATGCGTCCGGCAGTTGATGGCTAGATGAAACAGTATGAGCCTTTCAGACCGATATCGGACATTAGATGCCCCCATTAATATAAATTAGCGAACACCATCAGTTCGCTTTAGACTTCTCCCTCCTTCTTCCCATCATCGAGCTTCGCTTTTTCACAAATTCAACTCTCGCGCCTCCGCTTTGTTTTCATCTACCGCATAATTCAACTTTGATGTTTACCGGCGATTCATATACATACCCATCATTAATGATAAAAGAAATAAATAAAATAGCGATTAAACCATTTTCATTCAATCAACAAAACACCACCGGAATTAAGAAGAAATTAATCCTAATTAGTGATTCCGAAATGTATTATATCCGGAAAGTTTTAATTTCCTTGTTACCTTATATTTATGGATCTACCTATTTTATGCCATTATTTATATAACACAACCTCCTAAATTAATTTAAATTAATTAAAATCCAACTAAATCAATAATTTAGTCCCGTTATAATCAAATATGTTGAAAATTATATGTTTTAAAAAAATAATTTTTGATAATGATTAAGGGTATTTCCGGTTACCCAGGTCAAGTCAGGGTTTCGTACTTTTATTTTCTTTTTGTACTCAACGCCTGAGAAATGTACAAAATAAGATCCTCACAACAACTGGGAAAGTCGCTTTCCCGAACAAGTGCTTTTTGGTGTTTCATTTTTTCTGTGCACATTTCAATGAAAATATTTTTACAAAATGAAAGCTCAAGTGCAAAAATACGAATTACAGCGATTTTCATAAAAAAAAAATTAATTTTTCAAAGAGATATTTCTAAAAATATACATAAATTTTGATACACGCTGGCTGTCTATAGATCACTGCCAAATCTACGATATAATAAACATTACACTAAAATGTTAGTCACATAACCTTAACTAAATTTTTTTCTTTTCACTCAGAAATTTAATTATTTATTTAAACTTAAAACATAATAACAATAAGATATTTAGGTAAGAATAAATGCAATATCTTTTGATTTGTTTGCACACTACATTTCTGTGTTTGCAACTTAACTTGTTATTCACACATGAACTACTATCATGAAAATTTGTATTTTATTTTAATTTGTAAAGTAATTATTTACTAATTAGGAACAAATCGGTCAAATGAAGAAACTTTATTAAAAATGTGTTTATCTTTTTCTTAAAGCAAAAATTATACAAGATTATAGATTATTATTATAAATATAAAAAGAATTTTTTAATCATCTTCCTTGTCATCCGAACCAAGATAAAGTTCTGTCTGAACTGATTTTTATGTTCGTCTTGTTTACAATTAAGCAAAGTGGTATTTAATACAGCAGCAAAATTTAGAAATTTATGTTGCTACATTTTGACAACCATGAATGGCTTTTTTTGCCAGTTGGCCTTATAAGTACTGCCCAATCTTGTGGTTTAAGATGGACATAACATCATTTTCACTGCAGTCACATGGATTTTAAAAACGTAGCTCAAGAGCCACTCGTAAATCACTCTGTGAGAAATAGAGGAAGGACTTGGTCTTCTATATCCACATGAAGAGGAAAAAATACTTTAACCGAGAGCGCACATAACTCATTTTTCACAAATTTGGACTTAACACCCTTTGCGCAACGAACACAGATTTGCATTAAACATTATTTATATTGTTTATCCACAACTCTTTTTAATATACTATTATAACGTTAATGATGTACATCTATAACTTAATATTAATTTGAACTCTATTTTCAGTCTCAGTTCAGCAATGCTTATTGAGTAGTTAATTTTGCACATTTGTTTGTAAGAATAATTTGGGAATACAATGTATATAATATAAAGTACTTAATCTTATCTATATTTAACACTTAAATAAATTTAGAATGAGATATTGCATTTTTGTTCATTATCTACGTAACTCTGTCAAAGGATCCACTCAGCTCATTTCGTTTTGTAAGCACTCCGCCATGTCTCTGATGTTAAATACGTAGTTTTTTACTATGGCTTTCATTAATTCTGTTTTCATTTCGATTGGAAATTTATCAAAAATTTTTGGCATAATTGTTATGTAATTGTTCTCTGTAATTCTTTTGTTAATTCTGAAGATTTGGTGGCAGTGTTTTGCTCTGGTTTTTATATTGTAATTGTGCTTTATAGGTTTTACCTGGTGCTTGTGTTTGTGTTTTTCTAATATTTGCGTAGAGTAATAGCTGTTCTAGTCTCAAGACTTTCGCTTCTTCATAAACTAAATAGGTGAATAGGTTAATATTCTGATACCAATTTTAATTATCTCAATTAGTTTTATAAATACTAACGAAAATGTTCAAAATTAATACTTTTATTTATGATTCACTTTTAGATGTGCACGTAAAACATGAAGACATTTCTTCAGTGATCATTGCCGAATAAAGTGTTTTATTGAAAAGTGTCAATAGTGCCAAATCGGAGCGAAGTAATATCTTTACGTTGAGTTGTTGATGTATCGATCAGCAACCGTCGAGACCTTCATCACGCTAAATCTTGATCTACAACATGCATGTAGAGTTTCAACGCACGTGCATCTCCGTTCGAGTGTGGTCTGGACTTGTAGATGGGAGTTGATTTTTAATTATCGTCCAAATTTTCTGGGCCCTACTCGTAATTCAGAATGTGCATGTTGTAGAGCAGATTTAGCGTGTGTGGCCAATCTGACTCTTCAACGACAATAAATCTTCTCAATTTAAAATATATGCAACTGGAGTTTACTTGGAGGAGTCTTGCGAGTATTCAACTATGTTTTCAAGTTTGTTTCATATATTGCACCTTCCGTTGCAATATGTTTAAATGAAACGGTTACATGAAATGTTGCATCTTAAACCTTTTTATACAAGCATTAATTTTATTTATTAAATTTAAATATTTTATATTGTGACAGAAGTTGTTTAAAATTTACCAAACATACAAAAATATTAAGCAAAATGAAAACCTCTTTTAAAGAATTTCTAAGAAAGATGAGGCACGCGACTGGCTCGTTTGGGACAGATACCAATTATTAATTTAATTTCTTTTTATACCACTTTAATGAAAGAACTGGATTTATTTCATGTCATTATTGTAATAAATCACATTGTGATTGTGTAGTATGCATAACAGATTGATAGAACTATTACTAATAGTTTATTAAGAAGTGAATTCATAACTGCATTTTTGCTTTTTATAAATTTATATTATTGACTTTCCTGTTTTAAACCTATTGTCAGCTAATCCAACCAAAGTAATGTTATTTCTGACATCTTCTCTTAACATGTTTTAACATATACACGGCATAATATATAAAGATGTTCAAAATGTCATGTAACTTCGACGTATGGACAAACAACTTGGTATTATTATAAATTATATGGCAATTCCACTTCAAGTGAGCAGTCCATTTTACGCGACCCTCTCCGATTTAGTTCAAATTTTGTACACTTGTTTGGGTACCCAAAATATGACTTTGTGCCAAATTGCAGACATCTAGGTCGCATAGTTCGCCTCGTAGAGCCAATTGAATTTAACGTCAATTTTTTAAGTTCAACTTCAATTTTTTTAAATTTTACTTATCTTAATTACATTTCAACCGAGGAAAATTTTAAAACAGTAATAATCGATTGGAAATTTCCCAAGAAATCGAATGCAGGGGTCAAAATTTTTATATCTTGCCTCACATGCGCAAGAAAACGCAAAAAACGGCCTTTTTCAAAAATTCATTTCTCAAAAGTTGCCACCCATTAAGACTCCAAAGTATGAGCAAAGACAGTCAAAAGTATGTACTTTAAGATGCTTGAATAAAATTTTCCAACACTAGTGGTAGTTTTCGCTCTAGAGCCTCTTGAACGCACAAAACTATTCTTCAATCAAAATTTTCGAACCAATTCCTCAAACCAACGTATGGGGCTTTATCCCTATCATTTACAAAAAGTCCAGCATTTACTTCCTCACGATTTAGAAAATCGATTACGGTATTGCCAGAGGTTACAAAATAGTTTGGAGGTTATTCCACACATACCTTTTACGAATGAGGCCCAATTTACAAGGAATGGTATTAACAACACACTTAATTCTCACATATAAGCGGATCAAAACCCACACGAAACAATCGTGGTCAACCACCAACATCGTTTTTCCGACAACGTGTGGTTGCGGCTTGTTAAATAATCATCTTATTATGCCTCACTTTTTTTGCAAGATGTCTTAATGCAGAAACTTACCTTTACTTTTTGGAAGAAGAATTGCCGAATTACATAGAAGATATTCCTCTGAAATCTCATCGTGGCATGTGATTCCAGCAAGAAGGGGCATCACCACATTTTGGGAGACAAATGACGGTGTTTCTGTATATTGGCCAGCTCGGTCACGTGACTTGTCACCTTTAGATTTTTTTCTTTGGGTTTTTTTTTTTGATCGAAATGACCCTTGGAATATATGGTATAAGTTTGTCGGTCGAGTCGTTGAACATCCTATATATATTAATCAATATGTGCGAAAATTTTGATTGAAGAATGGTTTTGTGCGTTCCAGAGGCTCTAGAGCGAAAATTATCACTAGTGTGGGAAAATTTTATTCAAGCATCTTAAAGTAAATACTTTTGGTTGTCCTTGCCCAAATTTTGAGTCTTAATCGGTGGCAACTTCTGAGAAATGAATTTAAAAAATAAACCTTTTTTTGCGTTTTCTGCGCAAACGCGGCAAGACATAAGAAATCTGACTCTTGCATTCGATTTCAGGAGAAATTTCCCATCGACTATGACTGTTTTAAAATTTTCCCAGATTGAAATGTAATTAAGATAAATAAAATTAAAAAAAAATAAATAAATTTGAACTTAAAAAGTTGTCGTACAATTCAATTGGCTCTTCGAGGCGAACTATGTGACCCAGAGGTCTGAAATTTGGCATGAAGTCATATTTTGGGTACCCAAATAAGTGTACAAAATTTGAGCTAAATCGGAGAGGGTCGCGTGAAATGAACTGCTCACTTGACGTCGAATTGCCTATATACGACTAAACATAACTTAAAAAAAGGACATGGCTTTTTACTGCATGTAATCCTTCTTTATTATCTTACTCACTTAAGCGTGTAAAAAAGTAAAATCAGTAATATTCTTCGTTGTGCCGTGGTTTACACGAGCTCGAATTCGATGATATTTACACTTTGTGCCGCTTTATATGTAAACATGGAGAATGACCCTTCGATAGGTTGCTAATGACCTAAGCTATTGACGCTTCCTGTACATACAAAAAAAAAATCAGAAACCACGTGAACCGTCAATTGCCAGACGCCTAAAATAAGTATGTGAATTATCCTACTATTAAACCTTATTAACTTCTGAAGCGGTAACTAGGAAATCTTTTAATTCCGATTTTAAGGTTAAATGATTCTTTCTGATCTGGTTTGCATGAATAAGTAAATTTAAAATTTTATGTCGAAACTGTATGTTTCAGACTTTTTCTCTCTTTAATATGCATATGCAACGATGTGTATATTGAACGAACTAGCATCATTACAGCTGGTACGCCCCTGTATCGTCGCGATGCCTGCTCGAGATGCTGCCAGAATTTTAACCACCACAGCGTAATTAGAACCCCAAGCGCAAACCATAATTACCCTCAACAATTAGTTACGTTGTAAAATAGACGGTCTTATCCCATTTCTTTTTTATTCGCTTCTGCTTTGTGTTTGATTTTGATCTTAACATTTTTAACGGTGTTTACAAATTGCGTCCTTTAATATATTCCTCGTGCCTGTCCATCCTAATAAATATTAATTCATTTTTAATATGTTACAGCGAGAACTGAAAACGTTGGCAATAAATTCTAATTAGATTGTCCTTTCAACCTAATACTGATTCACGCATACATTATAAAAGTTTATTTCAATTTTAATCGGAGTTTTATGAGGAAGAAAATACGGCCACTTTGCAACTAATTAATTAATTTTAATTTTACACTAATTATCTAATTATTTAATATTCATCTTGTCGTAATTTGCAAATAATTTTAAAAGCAAATTCGCGTAGCAGGGGTAGCAACTTGCGTTTCATGCTTGGAAGCAAACGATTCCGAGTAAATTTTGAATTATAAAGAAAATTATGGACAATTATAATATAAAAGCGGCTATTAAAAGTTGTATAAAACCACGATTATATATTCCTATTATTATGAAATCTGCCAGTTGCTGCTGTAAAATATGCACTGCTTCACCTTTCTCTTCATCTCGAATCAAAATAATGGCTAAGTAAGTTTTCGTTTTTTTTTTTTCGTTTTTAAATTTTCCATTAAAAAAGAATTAACTTTAAAAAGAGTGTAATATCTGTAGAATCTTTTATTTAAAAATTGAATAAGGTACAATAATAATTAAGAATATCCAGACTACATGCAAATCTGCCTACCGAATTAATTCAATTTGATAGGGGAAGTGGTTAACCTTTGCTTGGAAACAGAATATGCTTGAATGATGAAGGGAAAATTAGTCAATTTGATTGCGAGTAATCATATGTAAAATTTTGGTGAATTCATATTCGAATCCCTTTAATATATTAATAACCCGTATAATTGTATATTTAGAAATGTTGGTTAACTTTTATTCCCAATTTTAATCAACATAGATTCAAACGAAGATCAAGGATTGCTATTTACGTTTTATCTTTAATGGTTGAATATAATTTTCTAAATCGGGAATATCCAGTTCGTGTTCATGCCCACTGTTAGTTAAAACTTCAGTTTGTATCTATAAATACAAATTAAATCCAAGCCTAAGATTTTCACAAAGACTGATATATAATTTACAATTTAAAATCTAAATGTAAACATTCTCACTACTGATATGTATTTATATTTGTAAATATTACTACTAATAATAATTATAGAGTTTCTAAACGTTGTTTATTAATAGGAGATATTAATTAAATCAAAATAATTAAGACGGCTATCGGCAATGATTTAATAGAGATTATTTTATTAGTAATTATTAGTGGTATACACTCAATAACACATGAAATTAATTTCTGAAAATGATAAAGCAACTTTTTGATAATAAATGCACAACAATAAAAAAAATCAAAAAAAGTGAAACAATGTTGACATTACCTTCTATATAATCTTCTTCTCAATTATGCATTTTTTCTTAATGAACTGAAAGGTTTAAAGAACGTTTTCATAAAATGAAGGAGGTCAATTTTGAAGAAACGTTTTCACCTCGTCGTGCCTGGTTGGTTGGTGTTCCAAAACGAACCTTGCTTTGAGTGTCATTTTCTAATAAATGACCATGAAGTACTTATGTAATCTGCTTAAATGTAGCCTTTAGTTTATTTAAAAGAATAATAGCTATCACGTAAATTATAATCGTGTTTTTGTTTCTAAAAATTTTAAGAGACCCACATAAATGAAAATTGGATATTTGTATTAATGCGCAATAGAAGATAATTGCATAAATATTCATAGAATCAAGTTTTCATCGGATTATTTTGTATGTATCATATGAATATTGCAATGGATCTCAATTTCATATGTAAATAGTTTTATAGGTAAACGTGGAAATAATTTCAATAATTCTTGTATGAGAGTTGAAAAGAGAGGTGTTATATAATAGCCAACATACACTTCTACAAAATGACTAGTTTTTTTTGCTAGTCATAGCAGTGTGTCACTGTCGCCGGCCGCTGGACGGAAATTAAACAGATTAATGGCGCGAACGTTCAATTGGGCTCCGACAGGAAGGGGGATTTTTCGTTACAAAGCGAGCTACTTCAATTTAGCGTGTACCGATTACAACTAAAGCTATAAAATCAATCGGGAGATTTGTTGTTTAATACATACTAACCTACAATTTACACTCAATCACCTCATATTCAATCGGAGGAAATAATTGAATCAGACATAAAACTGCTAACGCTTTAACTAGTTACATCCTTTAACTAAAAGCAATTAACTAGTCTCGGTGCCAATTTCGCACTTTTAGAGAAGAATTAATGTAAGCTTTTATTTATATACACAATTTTTTTAAGAAAGCCTTTAGTTTCAATATTTTTAGTGAATTTGCCAAACATATTCCATCCCACACAAAGATTTTTTATATTTAATAATATTTCAAACATTTTTTCTCATAATTCAAGACAAAGAACTTTGCTAATGATAGCCTAAAAGGCAATTAAGCGCTAAAGTTGTTAGTACATAGAGATTTTATTAATTATTTGATTATAGTTAATGCTTTTAACCGGGGCTATGTGGATGTGTGCTAGAAAGCAATTAGATTTTTTTTCGTAAATTTGATCTTAACGAAAAACACCTTGTGCTAAAAAAGCTCTTCTGTAAGTTTTCAATCCAAAAAAACTGCTAAATCGTTTTTGAATTTCGTCATGAATTATTTTCAAAAATTTTATAACATTGGGATCGAACCTGAGGCCTACAGGCTACATGATGGTTGCGACCAAGCAAGAAATTTTATATATATTCACTGACAATGGAAATCGCAACACCAAGAAGGAGTAGAAATTTTCTCCCATCCTCTATTAGTTTCACACTCTCTCAATTTTCATTCCACTGATTCCAGTAGATGGTAAATGTCCTCTTGGAGTATTATGTCTTAGGCAACCACAATTCATGCAAAACGATTTCAGTGTCTGCAGTGGATTCACTTAGTTCATCAGGCTTCAACTCATAATATCCCATACATGTTCAACTGGTGAGAAGAGAGAAGATTTTAGTAGTCATGTTAAAAAATTGACAAACCGATCTCGAGAAATCCTCGCTAGGTACGATCGGGCTTTATTCTGAAAGAAAGGCGAATCTTTGAGCTGTCGAAGATATGAAAGGATATGGGGTTTCACCATCCTATCTAAGTAACGTTGGCGTTCATATTACCCCGAATATAGTGTTTATTCTTAGAGGCGATTTTACAACTTACTAAACACTTAATCGTGTCAAAACACAATGACCAGTTGTAAATCGTAGTTTCATAATCGATGAAAGAAAACAAATTTCAATGTTGTTATCATGTAGTATTTATTTATTACCGTGACTGGTTCCGGATAATTTATAACCATTGACGAATGGTTGCAAATGAAATATCAGTAGGTAAAATCAGTCTCCACCATTCAATATTGATGATTTCAGTTTAACGATGTGACCACTGCTATATAAAACCTTTTTATATAAAAAGTCAAATTATTTAATAAAGAATCTTTTGCTTTTCTGTGATAGTAAGATATACGATACAATCAAGCTTTCCGATGACCTTGATAATTTTTCTTATAATAAAAAAGACATACATAACAGAGAATCTAAACATATTAATATAAGAAGGTACCAACTTATAAAAATACATACTTCATTTGATTGAATTCGAAACGCTATGCTTACTTTAGATTCAATAAAAAGAAACAAGACACAAATGCTAATTTCATTGATTTTCCCTTAATTAATTCTACAAGATTGCATCAATACAAAATGATTAAAAGAATTGCAATTATTAAAAGTTATTTTTTTTTATATATGAAAACATACAGTTACAAATATTTTTGAAACATTAATTTGAATTGATATAAAAATGTAAAGAGGTTATTTTAGTAGGGATACGCAGGGAAAATGTTATGAATATGATTTGTATGTTACGCGTACAATTTTTCGGATTAAAATTTTCTCATTTTCTTCTTGACATGCACTGAAATTGATCAAAGCTGATATGTACGATTCATGGAATTTTTCACACCGAATTTTCATGCTTGTTATGCATGACGTTAGTCTTTCAGTTCGTTCCATAATAATGCAAATGTAGTATGCTGTATAGAAACTGTAAAAGATGCTTGATAAGGACCTCTCCTAAGGTAAAATGCTCCTAGCTTCTGTAGATATCTACTAAATTTAATATAAATTCTAAAAAACGAGTACTTTGTGTAAAAATTGGAACATGACAACGAATATTTTAAAAATAATTATATTTACTATAAAACGATTTGGACTATATTCGTGCCGGCAGTCTTCTTTAATGTATTCCTTTAAACCCATAAAAATAATAATTAATTCGAAAGTTTTATCCCGAACGCGTCACGCTTTAAAGTTTAATAGTAAAATGAAGCAGATTCGGACTTCAAATAGAATAAAATGCAAGACACTGTTAAAAAGGAAAAGAAGGGACGAAGTGGTCGTAGCTAATAAATTATGTTTATGTTATGAATAATTTTAGCGTTCAAGCTTTTGTAAATTGCTACTCAGTTATACAGTCATCCTTAAAAATTGCTCCAAGCACCTACTATATTTGTATATAGAAGGTTTCGAGCTGAACTTTAAAATTTTATCAATCTTTTTACGGATATTTCAGAATTCAAAATAAAATATCAATTTATATTTATATTTTAGATGATTTTATTTTTATAACTAAATATGTTAAATCTAAGTTTTAAAATTTATGACGTTCTGCAAATTTTACTTATTAATTTTTAAAATTATATCTTGTAAAACCACAACAGTAGCGAATGCTTAATTACTCTAAGATATTTATCTTATTATTGGAAACTGACATGTCCGGTTTTTCCCCAGGTAATTTTGTCAATTGGGTCCAGTCAATGGTCAATTTGCATGTTGAGTACGTGCATTCGGTTAAGAATATTAATTAACTCATTTGTTTGATATTTTAGGTAGACATTAGACCTTTTACTCTTAGTTTTATTTAAGTTTTATGTTTAAAAATAAATTAAGTTTAATTTTAAAATTAAAATAAAAATTCTTACATTGAATAATATTCCTGTTTACTTAAAAATATGGGCATGACTAGTTCTAGACTTATTCAAATATAAATATCTTTTATTAATTGAATTACAAAATATACATAAAACTTATTTCTACATTAATGAATGAAAATATTCCTGAAGAAATGAGAATAAAATTAAGAGAAAATTAAATAAATTAGTTGTAAAAGTTTATATGCACCAATTGGCTATTGATGTTCGATCGCTGCTGTGCAGTGGTTCGTTAAGACAACTTTTAGTGAATGCTGGTTGATTTGTAAACCGGCCACGAGATAGGTAAGGTAGAAAAAGAGACATGGCTCATTTACTTTTCTAGCCGATGGTTCCTCTGCCTTGAAAATAAAACTAACGCGTGCGCGAGGTTGAAAAGCGAAAATATAAAGTTACACACAACTTTTCTTATTGCAGTATTTGATCACCGCTTGAATTTCATTGGATGAAAGCGGAATTAGTCACGGAAATTGGTGCCTTAGGTTTGGTCCAACATAAGTTTCTCTAAAAGCAATTACACGGAAATTCAAAAGAATCAATTTAGTAAAGGGACTTTAAATTATAATCATTTAACTAATCGACCAGATGTGCAAATCAACCTTGATAGACGACCAGAAAGATTTTCTGTTTAGTATGCTGCCATCGAAGGAAGCCAATCGGATCAACACAAATAGTTGCCGATAACAGTGGATTCCTTCATTATTATTCATCGGTCGCAAACGCGTTATTAATCGGTCGTGCACGTTCCACGCGTCCTATTAGTATTAGTCCTTGTCTCATATTTTAAAACCTTCAGGCTACTTTACCTATACTTTCCTAAACTTCTCATAATTTATCTCAATTCGATTATATTTATTTAAAATATGACTTTAGATAATATTACTGAATGAGATAACGACTAATTATGATAATATTTAAACCAAATGCAAGGCGAAAACTTAAATCCTTTCATCGATTTCAAAAGGGCTGGTTTTAATGGATGTAAAGCGGATGAAATGCATCTACGTCCTGTGTCCAAAAAGATTAAAATTATATTAAGTAAACAATAACAAAATGAAATAATATTTTCGTGGAGGAACTTTAAAACTTAAAATGCGTAAATTGAAAAAAAAATAAAGAAACACAAAATTTAAATTCTTGATTTTTCTAATTCACCTGTAAATATTTCGAATTTTAAAATTAAAAAATTCGAAATTGATAAAGTAGATAGCTTTAAAAAATGTGAATATTCATGCGTGGACCGATTAAATTACTTATTTTCATGACGAAGAAGTGTTTTAAAATTTAAAAACCATTTAGACCATGGATTTTAGCGTGTCTCCACACACATTGATTTTCCAGAACAAAATAGTGTTTAGTGTATCTCTGCATACCATTCAAAAATATTAAGAGTAATGTATATAATATAAAAACGGTTTGTTATCGCCCATAAGAAAAATTTTTAGACTTTATATATTATTTTCGCGCATAGATGACAAGAGGGATTTGTTATTTAGAAAATGAAAAACTTTTCAAAAATTAATGACAATATAATAGAAGCCACATATTACCTATCATATCCAAATGAATTATACTTCTGATATCTCTTAAAAGAAAGAAACATCAATAATCCTTAGATATGAAAATTTCGTTAAAAGGCTTAAGAAATGTGGTACATACCCTTAATAAAGCAACAATTAACATTCTAAGCACATTGAAACCCAACATTTTGGTGTTATCTGAAGCATTCCATAGGACACAATGATCTGCTATGTACTACGTACGAGGCTTTAAAGCACTGCATGAATCTATTAATGAAAAGTGACGAAGAGATGAAGAAATTAACACAAAGGAAACACTCGAAAATTTAGTGTAAAAAAGATGACATAATAGTAAAAATAGAAGACTGTGGAAAGACTAGCAAATATACTTTTAAAAAGAAAAGGTAAACATGATTTAAATATTAAGAATTGTAAATGATGAATATCAAGAAAATATAAAGGTGAATAATTTGTATTTCTATTTCCACTTTTATTCAATTTGTATGCTTCACCTATTAACATTACTTTAGTTATCCCTCAATATAAATATCTATCTTGTATGGATATAAATATTTTGAAAAAAATTTGGTAAAGTTGGTTTGGTTCCGAGGCTCCTCAAATATTATTCTATCATCATTGAAGAAGTTTAAAAAAATATCACATTATAACTGTCCTAATAACGCAGTTGTATAGAATTATACACATAATAACAAAATTTAAAAAATTGGTACTAGAAACATAAAGAATAATCAAACAAATTAAGTAATTACCAAGATACTTACTAATAATTTAAAGAAAATTTTATATTTACTTTATAAAAATAAATAAATACAAAAAAAAACGACTGCAAGCTCTAAATACGTTCATTTGACACATTTACGAATTTAAAGCATAATTTAGTTTATATTTACATCGAACAAGTCGGTGAAATGAATAATTATGCAAATTGTAGGGAAAGATAATAATATTAAATCGATGTAACATTGTGTTAAATCGGATGATGTGACATGTGTAATTTGGTAAATGTTCTGATAAAAGTAGACACAGCAGGGAGAATGACACATTTTATAGTCTCCTGCAACATTAAGTGTGAATGGACAAAAGGGAAGTAGTATGGATTCGAAAGGTTGTCAGTATGGAAGTAACGAGTGGATTTAATTCAGTTAAACGGGGGACAAGTTAGAAGAAACCACTGATTCTTTCAACTAATTACCGCCGTTCAACGAGGAGATGGCAAGGACTAATTCCCAATTCCCATCTCCGGAACTAACCATTGACAGTCTACATCCCTAATCTGGTGTGGGATTTATAAGGCGTTTGCTTTTCACAGAGCTACTATTAAAAAATAAGCGAAGAGTGATTTTTTATGAAAGTAGGTTGAGAGCTGTTTTGTAGGTATGTTTTTTAGAAAAAGTTTGTAATCACGAATATAATTCGGATGTTTGTCCCAGAGTTTCCCCTTTAATTTAGAAATACCCTCCCGGAATGGGTAATAAATTAAGTAGGGAGAAAACTAGTGAAAAGAAAATCATAGACATTTATATTAATTTACATTTCCTACCATCCAAATGTTAATTGAGAAAGTGGTTTTAGGGCTTAACAAGGAGTATTAATGCAAAACGAAGTAATTGAGTTAAGGAATGAAATCGATTCGTCAATGAGAAGACGAACCTGACCTTCTGTCGTGTTTTCTCATAGTCCGACTTAGGATAAAGCGAAAAACTTTTCCAATGTCTTTCGAGATCGGTATTGTTTGCAAAGATATGGTGATAAGGGTATTCTATGAATAGTAGAAAAGAGTGTGAAATAAGAGTTGACAGTGTAACGTGGTCGTGTGGATAAGACATGACACACGGTGACAGATCATCCGGACTTTCCCATGAGAGAAGACTTGTCTACTCTACGCTACATTCCAATGAACCCACTACTCGAATGTTAATCTTGAACAGTAATAGCTTATGTTCGCATTTGACGTGCATCCCCTAGTATCTGAACCCTCCCCAATTTCTGAATTTATAATATCCACGCTCGTGCCTTCCAGCCATGATTTTACCTTGTCATTGACGAATTATTCCCTTGCACTTTCACAAAATTTTAATCACATCTAAAGACCAACTATTTAAGAAAATTTAAAACTTTACAACTCTCATTTTTCAAAATTATGCAATAACAAAAAATGCACGTAACTTAATTATAATCCCCAGAATGCTACAAATTTTATCCGAAGACTTAATGACTGTATAAACTTTACCCTTGAAGATGCAACTTTTTTGTTTGATACAACTCCCATGTTTCATTTGTAATCATATTAACCAAAGAGTGCTCTCAGCTTCTTTAAGAGAAACGAGTTGGCATAAAACGACCTTAATGTGTTCTCGCAAACAAATTTACAAATTAAATTAATTTTATTGTTAAACTAAATCACTCCACAAACTTGAGGAACTTTACCTAGTTTTTATTCTGAGATATAAATGGAAAAGAAATTGAATTCAAACAAATAAATCTTTACGATATTACTAGGTTACTTAATTTATACATTGAAGGAAGAGTCGCAAATTTGGATATCATTAATAAAACGGAACATAGTTCATCAATGTCTTCATTTTAACGTAATTTAAAAGTTAATAAAATAACCTCTAAAATGGTTGCTGATATCACATTTGACATATTACAATTTTAATGTACCTAATTTTTGAAAGATATGTCATAAGATATTCATCATTAATTAATTACATGAAGATGTAAAGAATCTTTTTTTTTAAGAATTCATTAACATTCTATAAAAGCCTATTATATTTTGATATTTAAACAAGCTTTTAACAAAGAATTAAAGCGTGGGTAGAACAGTTCTTAGTCCCAGATCTACTAAAAAACGAAGAAAACGATCAGTGTTTATGTTAAAACAGTAAAATCGTGTTTATTGATCAAATCTGAATTAATTCCATATTCATTTAATATTTCATGTTTTTAAATTCTGATTGTAAAACTTATTTTTGTTGTCAATTTAAAGAATCATATACTGAATAATAGGGTGGGTCGAAAAAAAGGCGATTTTTCCAAATCATCGATTTCCCCCTAGAACTTTAGATGATTTGTATAAAATAAAACGTTTTCACCATAGTTTAATTTTTTTGAACTTATTTGGGCAAGCACACGAGCCTCTAAAATGACCATTTTTGCACGTTTTTTACATCTTCATCTCCAAAACATGTAGATATGCTCAAATCAACTTTCGAATGGCATGTATCAACGCGTATTGGGTTCCTCTATAGGCTAGGTTACATACTTGCATATGCAAACGCGTTTGTTCAGTTCCTAGTGCTCTAAACATGGCTAAAATTCGAATTTTTGCGATTTCCGTCAGTTTTTCGTTTCAATTTTATTAGTTTTACTTAAACTTTTGGCCATTTTTATTCATATTTTGATCATGGGATACAAGCTTCTCATTCCTGATTGTCAACTAAATTATTAGACGTCGCTTTTAAAACTAACATAATAATAAAATGTAGAAAAAATTTTTCAAAAATTACTTAAAATATTGGAATTGTTCTGATAGTTTGATATGAAAATCGTTTTATTTTATGTAAAATGGCCAAAGTTCAAGTAAAACTAATAAAGTTGAAAAAAACTAACGGAAATTGCAAAAATTCGAATTTTAGCCATGATTGGAGTGCTGGGAATTGAACAAACGCGTTTGCATATGCATGTCATTCCGAAGTAGATTTGAGCATTTTTACATTTGTTGGAGATTAAAATGTAAAAAAGTGCAAAAATGGCCATTTTTTAGGCTGGTGCGCTTGCCCAAATAAGTTCAAAAAAGTTAAACTAGAGTGAACCCACCCTACTAAATAATATATATTATGTTGATTACTATAACAAAAAAAAGTCATGTACAAATATTTTTAAAATAAATGACATTTTGGTAAAACTTGTTAATCTAAAAATAAAATATTGAAATTATTAATTTAAATCTTCTAACTCAATTTTTTATCATTTTATCATCTGAAATACAAATCTTGCAGTTAAAGGAATGAATTTATTTTCATAAATAGAAAATAAACTTATTTTCCATCATCAGGTATAACAAAACGATCAACCACAAATTCAGAAAACTGACCGTAACTGTAAAAATAAAAATATATCAAAAAACAATCAGTAGAAGAGCATTTAAAAATTAATGCATTTCGTAACAAATGATATGTTTTTAATTTAATGTAAAATATAAAAGTTATAAAATGTTTTTGACATTTCGACATTCTTAAAGAGCCTGAAAAAAATGTACCAGCATATATTTTCATCATTTGGAAGCGAATCAAGGAGTTTCAGACAAAAAATTCGAATATTGCCAAAATAGTGAACACTCAAATACTTAATAGAACTTATTAAGTTAAATTTTCATTATTTCCCCAAACTCCAGTTAGAAATTCTGCAGCTTCGAGTTGTTTTCCGAATAAATAAAATTTCAAAAATTTTAAGCAAATATTTTCCCCACAAAACGGGACTTCAACTGTCTATTAGTCTTACCCCCATAGTTCTTACAACATTATCTCTTTTTTTTTCTTCTTTATAATATACCCAATTTAATCTTAGTAGTGACAATTTATAAAAACTGAATATATGTTAGTATATGTTATTAGTATATATTTTAGTATATAATATATAAATATGCCTGATATGCTAATGAATTTATTATTTTTAATTGTAGTATTCCAGGATGTACATATTAAAATAAATGAAGTATAAGTTTCGTGTTATTAAAAACACTTATAAAAATATTTTAATGAAAGGTAAATATGATGTGAAATAAGGGAAGAGCGTGGTTGGGGTGGTCAGTGATATTTGTCAAGAAAAATTTAGATTAGGGTCCAACCGTGATGCGTGAAAATTGGAAAAGGACACGTGTGCAATCAAACACATCTTCTAGGCGTCTGTTACCTGTGTTTTACAATTCTAATTACTTATCTTACATGTCCTGGGACCACCCATGTAACGTCTTTTGATTTTCCTATTGGTTTATTGGTGTGAGCTTGTGGTTTTCCATTGGTTAGCGTCGGCGTCAGGTCGGAAAGGACGCGCATGAGTGAAGGTGAGGGACCCAACGCTTTTCAGTCCCGTCAGTGCACTTTTGGTCCTCGCTAATTCTTGGTGGTTAGACGCTCTGAAAATCTTACGTAAACACGCGCGAGTTCCACAAGTTTTCCAACGAACGCCCGCGCGTTGCGCTCGGAGTGAAACTTTATCAACAGCCGGGTTTACGTATAAAAAGCTCAATAATTTTACTTTAAACAAAATGTTAAAAAATAAAATTAAAATATGTTTAATTGTTTATTTGTTTATAAGCATCCTATGCATCGCGTCTGCGGCTAATTCTTCAGGATCCACAAACGGTATGTTGACAATTCTTTTTGCTGCAGATAAAAGCGGTCTACTACACATTTATATTCTTGGCGTAGGTGACAGGCTTTGAATACGTTTTTAATTTATGCCAAATTACAAAACTTTTCAAACAGTTTTAAGAAATTTAATAATTTTTAATTATTAAATTTCTGCTTTGAGAATTCCTAATTTATTTGAAGCACTTAATTGAGTTTCAAAAAAAAAAAGTAACACACGCGCTTATTTTCTATTGGAAGTATCGCTTATTAAACTATAATTATATTATTATTTTGGTAGTTTTTAATAAAGTGACTTCTTAGTAATTTCTTACATTATTATAAATATAATAGTTGACAAATATGTAAGAAGTTTTTAAGAATGTGTTGCAAAATATATTTTTTTAAATTTAAATGAAAATATCTCGAAAGGAAATATATTGTTTTTAAGAAATGCATTAAATAAATATTTTATCTTAAAATTCACAAAAAATCTGCTTGATAACCGTTTTTGATTTATAAAATAATAGTATATTATGCAAGAAATTGCACAACGAAAAAATTTAAGGCACGCGTGCAACTTTAAATAACGAACGTCCCGCGCGAGTTCGTTAAAGCACAACTGCCCCTTAAAATTCGTTATACATGAATTGTACATGTTATTTTTTTCTACTTTGCTATTATTCCTTTAAATACATAATTAATTTAAAATTAATTCTTTTGTTAACATCTGTATATGTTGGCCACACTGTAAATGTTATTAATACACGCCCTATTAAATTCAAAACAATTCAAATAGGTTGTGTACATATATGACATGGTCGATATTTTATACAAGTAACTGGCATTTTTTTTCACACATTCACTTATGAATTCCAATTAAGATTAATTTTGATGCCAAACAGTACCTTATTTGCAATCTCTCGACGATTTATCATCAATTAATTATCTGTCTCATTTAACACAATATCAATCCGAATGAATTTGGCAATGATATTGAGCAGAATAAATTTAATACCAACACCGAAACATAAAAAATCGGGTACTATAATGAGGTTAGAGTTTCATAATGAGTGCGTTGTGATTGCAAAGTTTAAAAAACATTTTTATAGTACCACATTTAGTCAATATCAAATAATCGACATCAAATTTTAAAAATTTTGATTCTACCGACCAAGTTGATAAAAAAAACCAAATTCAAGATACATTTTTTTGTGTTAAAGTTGTGTAAATATTATTTTCAATCTCATTACAGAATTTTGTTTCAGATTAAAAAAAATCTAATTGTCTAGAAAAAAATCTTTATTATACCATTGTTAACAGATTCTATTTTATTTTTGTGATTTTTCATTTTAAATAATTAACAAAACTGAAAACTTGTCTATTTAGATATTAATTCTTACAACAATAAAAAATGATATTTAATCAAAATTATTTTAATGAAATCAATCAAATAGCATACATAATTTCACTATTATTTAATTAAGGTGCATTGGGGTAAGATCGTAAACGGGGCAAGATCGTAATTAGTTTATATTCATACATACATAAATGAAAATGTAATAGCTAATACTTAGAAACCTGTATTAAATTAATATGAGGCGATCCATAAAGATATCTCTGATTCATGGGGAATAACCGTATTATATATTCATTACAGAGTACAACTTGTTTTATGAATTATTCCGATTTTGCCCCAAAACACAGATACATTTCAATTGGTTTTAAATAGCTTTTTTCGAACTTGCCCCGAATGAGGGGCAAGTTTGCAGTGTTTACAGTTTGTTACAATTTTCTGTGTAAATGAAAATTTCCAAGGAATATTGATGTTTTTTTTTCAATGCAAATGTTAAATATTTAAAAAAGGACATAAAAATAAATGTGTTAAAAGTAGAGCTTTGCAAAACCGGTCCGATCTTACCCCACTTCACCTTACTTATTACTTATTGAAGTAATATTTTTTTTGTATTCGTCGGCTAATAAACATTGAAAATAATAAATTGAAAAATATTGTTGGGTTGAGTTGATCTTGTCGAATCTAGTTTCGCTCTAGAATAATTAGCAAGATTTAAAAAAATGTAACTTAATGCTATTAAACCAGTATTGCAAAGGTTGTAAATAATATTGTTAAAATTGAATGTATAAAATTGTTACATATAAAATGCATAAAATAAGAAGTAAGTAATTCTTTTTGCATTGGGTTTTGTAATTTTTAGTGAGTACTATTTTATTTAATTACAACTGAAGAGCAATCGAAATTAAATTCCTCATGTCCCTTGTCCGCATTTGAATTGGTGCAGCGTAAGTAACATGCTACCAATTGGCTATCGAGATCTTCAAGATACACACAGAAAATTTTTGAGATTTAATTGCTTAAAATTTGCTCGGGATTACAAATAATAATAATAATAACAATAATAAAAACTATTTATTTTTGTTAGCAAATCAAGTAGGGGAGATCGGGGCTAGATTACACAAGCGCATGTTTTCGCATTTTCCATATAATTTACGAGTACCAAAATGGGGCAAGTTCCCCTTTTTTTTGGGGCAAGATTTCCCGTCTGAAAACTTGCACAAAATTGAGTTTTTCATTTATTTATGTAAATTTATTAATAAACTTAAAATGTTTACGTGTATTAACTATCAATGGGAAGCGAAAAAAAAATTAAAATTTATTTATTTTTTTACAAAGCAAAATATTATTATATAGAGTTTAATGAAAAAGGTTTCTCTAAGTTTGTTACATGTTATAATGGTTAAAATAAAAATTAATTAAAAAAAATTAAATTAAAAGAAAATCCATTTAAATAACCCAGGAAAGCTTGCACCTTAGCCTGAGAAAACTTTCCCCATATGCGGGGCAAATTTCCCCAAAATTAACGTTTCAGAAAATGTTGTTTTATTCATTGTAGGGAAGACTTTCCAATTATATTATGTTATGTTAAGAAAGTATACTCATTTAAGCATCAAATGCTGCGGCGCTATTTTTTCAAACCTACAATACAATGCTTTAGTGCATATTAAAAAGTTAACAAATTTTACTGAAACGTGATACAAAAACATTGCTGTAATATACCTGAAGAAGATTTAAACATTCCTTAAGAAAAACATCCAAAACATTTTCAATCTACTTTTAGGTTTATTCATTTTATAAAAGCGTTTTTCTTTACGAGGAGACCTGCACCAAAATCGATTTCAATCGATATTAATTACATTATTCCAAACATATAAAGTTACATCATCTGTTAATTTTATTATACATTTTCAACTATCATAAATAAATGTAATCAATGAAATGATAATATATTTTCAATTTAAAAGTGCAGGTTTAATAATAGTACTGATTGGTTTTATTAAAAATTTATATTACAAAAACTTTTCACTCGTTTTAATTAAAAGTGAAATTGTCAAATAAAAATATTTTGAAATTACCTTTTTAATATTGTTAAATATAAATTCATTTGCATACCGAATTTCGGACGTTTCTAATTCGAAGAAATGAAAATAACCTATTTTAATTATTTAAGATTAATTTTGTCTGCATAAGGGATTTCAGATCCCTTATTTGTTTTTGTTGCAAGGACGAAACAGAAAATAATTCAGAATTTATTCTTGAATAGTATAAATAGAACATTGGGTAACATTGAATGTGCAAACCAAATAAAAGTATTTCTTTTCTACAAAGATGGATACACTAAATTTTGCAACGGCTGCTATTTTCTTGATATAATAATATAAGAAAATATTCTCTTCTTGCTATACCGTCTCTCGAGTATAATACGCACGTTTTTTTTTACTAATTTTCCAACGAAAAAAACTGTACAGATTACTCTCGCACTGGCCAAGCGGCATTTTTTTAATTGTTGGAATACAATATGTAAAATGTAGTTTTTTTTAAATCTGATGTCACAATGAAAAATTGAAAAGTGTAAATAATAATTAAATGAATCAGGAAAACAAAACAGGTGAAATAAATAGAAAATATAAAAATATGAGTTGACAAGACTTGTAGTTGTGAACATTGTTTATATTACAATTCATATTAAAATAATTAATTACTTGCAAAAATATTATAAAACTGTAATTTTTATGATTTATTGAAAGATTTGCTACTTTCGCAAAATATTCTCATTTCAAGACAAAAATAAGATAAGGAGATTGTAGAATTTAAAATATCACGCTACATATTAAACGACATGAGATTATATCTTCCTGACATTTCTTAACGGTTATGTTCAAATTCTGTAAGTTTCTTGGCCAAAATTAATAAATTAATTAAAAAAGCACTTCGACTAATTAAGGAGGTGTTGAATGTGATAGCACATTCACTTTTAACACTTTAGGATCTGGTAAATCGAATTTTGTTAGGTGAGAGATATATTGAAAATGTACCAAACAAAAAAGAAAATAAATAACGTTGATAGAGAATTACAATTTGTGGTTAACTCTCATCATTCTTTAAAAATATTTGACGTAATTAATATTATTTATATTCTTAAGTTGGCTTACATTGCGCGCAACTTATCCGCGAAATACGTTTAAAGCAGTGTGGATATGTTCTCCATCACGAAACAGATTCACGGTAATCATCTTATTTTTTTGACGTTCTTCAAAGGGTTTCATTAAAATTACCTTCTGCTTTTATGAGAGTTTAACGCAACGTTTCACTCATTGTAAACGAGAAGAGCAAAACAGTCAGTAAAAGCATCTTTATTCCCGGTAGGCACGCGCGGCAAGTGACGCCGCTTTAATTGACGCGGCGGTAACACGCGTTCCGGCTTACCATTGTTTCAAATGAGTCAGTACACACGATGCTGTAGTAACGCCAAATGACGCGACCGCAACCTCGTGTATACTGGCTCATTTGAAACAATGGTAAGCCGGAAAGTTCGTAACCGTCGCGTCAATTGACACAGCGTCAATTGCCGCCCGTGTGCACCTACATAATATTTTCGAGTTGGTTTTGCCAATAAAATATTTCCTTCGCAAACTGTTGATAACTGAATATTTGACCATGAGGCTCTCTTTATTGGCTCTTAAAACTCGTTTAGATTTATTGCTTGAAATAGTCATGAAAGAAGAAGATAAATGAAATCAGTTTGGTTGAAACTCTTTAATGCGCATAAAAAAGACCATGAGGAGATGACTGATTGTGAAATTATTTTGCACAACTTGTTTCGTAATAGGAATTATGTGTCTGCACTGCGCGAAACTTGTCTCGTGAAACAGTTGCAAGCAATACATACCTTCTTTCGTGCTGGTTCCTCTTAAGTTTAAAAAGGAAAAGTGAGACAGCCATTCATGAAACATACTTGAGGAACAGTTTCGTGTAATTTACACCCAACTTAATATTTGTATTTTCTTGTAGTGGAATGCCATTTTTGACATAACACGAGCAATTGTTTTGCGAAATTATTTGATGAGTATTTTGCGCATCAACTGTTTCTTGTTTACAGTGGGCAAAATATTGTGCAAAACCGACAGGAAAGAATTTGAATAATTAAAAGGAAACGTTTCTATATGACTCCATTAGAGTTTTCATTTCTTATTTGATAGTACAGGCGGGCTGTTGAAAACAAGGCTACTTTGTTTCTACGCATTCTCTCTTTTTGTCAGAGTGTGATGGTTTTTTGTCAGTAGAATTCCACACAAACGAGCAAGTTTTATATATTTCAATTAGGCGGATGCTTACTTCTTGGTACATTGTCTAACCTGATACAGTATGTATGTTTAAATTATGCAAAACCTGAATACCGAGCCTCTTTGATCTTTGGTCAGAAAACCGACGTAGAGATATCTCAATGTGAAACTGTTTAAGGTAACATATTTTACGGTAGGGATCACATTCACATTGTACGAAACGTGTAAACCCAACTTAATAGTTTGTATCACACGGCAGGGTGGCTAGGTGGTAGAGAGCTTGCTTTTCATTCGAGAAGTCTTGGGTTCGAACCCCAATCACACTGGAATTTTTTCAGTGGATTTGTTGTCGGTATCCACTCCTGTTACCATTCCATTTTGGAATACAATTAACACGGTTTCTTTTAGTTCTCTGGTTTCGACTGACTGAAGTAACAAGAACCTGATTAATACACTGGGGTGTTGGTTGCCTAATTCCAAGGCGTCGCCCAGAGAAACCAACGCTTAGCGAATGTTGATATCCGAATTCAAAGCCGGACTCAACATACACCATACGTTAATAATACTTTTGTACCAGGTTTAATTAACATTCAGAAATAATTAAAATTTTTATACCCAATTTAAATTGATACATTTTAAATTATGGAATATTTTGAATAAATTTCAAAGTTAGTGTGGTCATAGGTTTAATTAAATTACATATTTTAATTGAAATTGAGGTTACAATTAAATAATTTGCTGGTATTGTCTCATTTGCAAATTCAAATGCAAATGCAATTCCTTCATTAACAGTAAGCTTAATTGACTAATCTATATGAGATTAGATTAAGGATAAATTGAATTTGTATATATAATGGGCATTTATGTGGACCAGTATCATCTATTCGTCACAATGGGTATAAGGCACGTCTTATTAATATCTCTATTTAATATTCTACCCTACCAACCCCAAAATTTCATCGATAATTTCATTTTGGAAACCGTTACATCCAGAGAAGCTGGAAAGGTATTTAAAATTAATTTTTATTTCAATTTAACTGAAATAATTTTATTTTTTAGTCAAAAATTTTAATTAATTTTAGTTATGTAAAAACGAAATGCCAAAGTGTTCACTTAATGTACTTGACAAAATGTCCATCAGGAAAAGAAGAGGAATATATATCTTACCGTTATCCTTAATGCAACTGTTGGCACTTTTGTAGCCTGATTTCATCACCTGTTTTGTATTAAGCTTCCTTTTTCTTCTTTGACACGCGTAGTAACACAATTATTATACCCCAGTCTTGCCACTTTTGTAATTCTTTCCTCAAATTAATTCAATTTCTACTTAGACATTAAAAAAATCCGGCAAAGGAACTAATCCACTAGTTTTATATTTATAAAGCAAACCTCTAGAAGATCTAATGTAAATGGAAATACGTGAGGGCTCGCAAAAAATGTAGGTACTTTAAGGTAAAATTCAGACAGTCTATGGTTAAGATGCAGGTGACCTTATGAATGTTAATAATTTATTAAAACATCTTGCATTGCAAAACTCATTTTCTTTTTATTATTATTATTATTTTTATATTATTTACACAAAATTATTTGCTGGATATATTCTTGAAAATATTCAAGCAGTAGGATTTTTATTTTCATAAAAGCATTTTTATATGGATTGCGTTACATCCAACTAAATAATAGACCCGCCGGTCAGATGTAAACGTCTCTAAATTCAGAGAAATAGAAAAAGAAATGAAAACTAAGATATATAAATTTACATACTAAAAGTTTCAAAACAAAGGAATTAATGGGTTGTCTTCGAACTGCTATTTTGATTGACAAACCCACAGTAATGTACCCAATAAATAATAATAATACCCTACTATGACACACTAAACATCTCAGATATAGCACATTGAAAATATATGCAATAAGTAATAATAATACCCTACTAGAGCACAATGACCATCTCCGCTCAAACATAACATCAAAATAACAAACTATTTGTATTATATGTATATATTATATATTACAAACCAGTTGAGAATGCTTAGGAGCATTACCAAAAAGAACTTGAAAATAGTGCAAATAAGTAAGGCAACAACAATTTTCCTTTTCATCCCCTCCGCTCTGCTAACATTTCAAATTATATTAGAATGGTTACGGAATGAATTTTATTTTTATAGTTTGGCATACAACAACAACAAGCTTCATTACAGTGCTATTGGATGGTTGACCGATGATACATTGAAATATTTCAACTTCATTATTTTTTACCAAACAGAAATTAATGGATCCAAATTTTAAAAAATGTTACATTTTGACCACCATTTTCGAGATGTTCCCCAACAGCTACCAAAATGCGACAAAGGAACTACCCTCTTTATTTTTCGATGTATTTTCCGAATCTTCACAATCAGAATACAAAAATACCTCAAGATATCAGAGTCCACTACGCATACACATACACCATTTTGAAGGTGTTCCTAAAGTGGTACGGCGGGCGACATCAAACCCTAAGCTTACTTTTTGATGCTCTTTTAGAATCTGAAGTCAGAATTTTACAATTAATAAACACAAAAAATCTACAGACGGACAGCCATATAGACCGAATTTAGATACCGAACAAATTTATTCGTCTTTCATGAGATCACTAGTTCTCTCTTTCTTCCAAAGGAAATGAGCAGAGTTCTTGCGAATCTAGCAGATATAACATCTTACGTTACAGAGCGTGAGAAGGGTCTTCGTTTTATTTGGAAAGAGGACGTTTTCCGCCGGGTACAGGCAGAACAATATTATTTTTCTTCTTATTTATTTTTCTCACTGATTTGTTTTAAAACTTTAAAGTATTATTTTTCAACTCTGCTCGTTTTGCTAGGTTTTACACCATCAATAAATTCTGCGATATTTGTGTCGTCTTATATGTAAACTTGAAGACTGACCTCTCTGTAGGTCAATATGCTAGTTAATGATCTTATCTGTCGACGCTCCGTATACAAAAAAAATAATATATAATTAAAGAAAATGAAACTACATAAACTGTACTTAAATATACGCTATGCATTGAACAATAATATGTGATTTGTGCGTTTCGAATTACCGTGTATATTGATAGTAAAATTAAAGATTAATCTTAAATTTTATAACATCTTACAGTAGTCAGTAAATGTTGCAATGACTTCTTTTAATTCTTCAAGTGGTGCATTAAATAAATGTATAAGAAATTGTAAATTAGTCGATTAAAGTTTAAGTGGTAAGTTTCGAAAGTTATTTCTCGTGGAAATGGTTTATGCGAAGTAAAACGTACCGAAATAGATTTAAAATTTTATTTCGCTGTTATAGAGTATTATTTCATAAAAGAGTAAGGAGTTTTGAAAATTTAATCATTGGCATTTTAAATAATGTAAAAGTGGGGAAGTAATTTGAAATTGCTAACATAAGGATGCTTCTGCCAAATATTCTTGGGCATAATCCAAAAGAATAAAAGAAGTTATTAACCCTACTAATAGTTCATTAAATAAACAAAAAAAGGCCATAAAACAAGAACACACGAGCTGTCACATAAAACTTATAACTAAATAGGATTAAGTTTAAATGGGAAAGTAAGCATAAATCTAATAAAACTAGTTTTTCAAAATATTTATAACACAAATATTTTCTTTTCTAATTTAGTAAAATCATGAAATTTATTATATATATTTTTTCTCTTATTGCTATTCGTTTTTATGGAATGCATAAAGATGTTTACAGAACGCGAAAGCTGGAACAATATGATTCGGCGTTATTGCGGTAACTTAGACATAAAGATAGTAATATAAATTCTATATCTATATATCTACGTATGTTTACATCGTATTAAATTTAACAGTATCCTCTTTAAATTGTCTTAAAATACCCTTGCATTTAATTTATAGTCAATTACGATAATTTCATTGTTGTTTAAAAACTCTTCTACTATTTCTAACTTAAACAACGCGCTTTATTCATTCGAGTAAATGAGTAAAAATAAGAAAAATAGTCTGTAAAATAACCTGAGTCGTCATTAAAATATTTTAGGATAACTTAGTGTGTTTTTTTCGACATCTCCAGACACGTTTTTCGGGCTTATGGGTGTTTTTTTATTTATTTATTTTTTATTTCTCTTTATTTTTCAAGCTTAATTATGAAAATATTTAAAAATATTTGAATTTATTTTTAACTTTTGATTAAAAATTACTGAAAACTTCCTCGAAATGGAATTGTGAAAATGTAGGAATAAAGGAAAAAGAACACAAAATTGTAATTTTCGGTTTAAAAAAGTAAAAGTAACAATCATGAAATGAGAATTCACACCATAATATTGTAGCGAATCTTTAGGCAACCAAACATACACCTAATACGAAGCGCTGGAACATTTGAAAAATTTCTAGACTGATTAAATTCTAGGAGAGAATACATCACGAAAAATTTCTAGGTGCCTTCCATGGAGATATAAATAGAAAGAATTATAAGCGCTGGGCAGTTTTTTGTCAAGAAGAAAGCGCGTAACATAAATCTTCGTAAAAAATAAATACTGTTGATCGATCAATATAAATTGTAAAATACTGTTTCTCGGTCAATATAAATTGTAAATAGTGTGTTAGTTTAGTTGAAATATTCTAGTTTAGAATAAAGTTTAGTTTAACTAAATTGAAAATTATTTACACATAGTGTCGAACCCCGGAAACGTTACAATATGCTGCACTAACGATTCTAGTAAATATAAATCAAGATCAATATAACAGCAAAAATGTTAAAGAATCATTTGTGTCCCACGATAACAGAATTATTTTTTTCTTGCGTTTTCACCTATCTTTTCTATGTGATTATTGAGTTTTTAAAATATTAACAGGTTGTAACAAATACAAGAAAAATCTGATAAAAATAACAAGAAACCACCAGTTTAATTGGTGCGTTATTGACATTAATAGATTTTTGTTGTTTCATAAAATCTCTCATGTTTTTTTTCTATATTTTTAATTCTTTACAAATATAAAATTAACTTAATGTATATACATATGTTAGTACAATAAAGTGTCGCTTCGAAAGTGCATTGGATTGCATTAAATTTTACCGTTAGACCAGGATTTAACTATAGTTGGTTCGTTTTTAAAGTCATGCGTTTAATTATTGTGTTTTATAAACTCGTGACATGGCTGAAAATGATTGTTACAAAATTGTTTTGTAGAGATGGCAAAATGAACAATTTGATTGATACAATTGAAAATAAATTTAAAATGTAAACTGCTGCCTGTGGAATTAAAGAGCTGTAAAATTGTGAAAGTTTGTGGCGGTGTGAAAATGTGATTTCACGAAATGATGAAGTGCATGAAACGTGGTAAGCGCGCCTATGGGACTCGTTCGGTTTATCCGGACGGAATACGCATAAACCCGATGAAAGGAAAAACATAGTAATATTTATTCGACTGTGAGGCTTATTATTTTTCACATTATTTCTGCGAGATGCAAGCAGGAAAATGGCATGGGGTAGTTTTCAATAAAATTGATATATAGGAATGGTTTGAAAGTGTTTAAAAGTCAAAACACGCACAGAACACAAAACGGTAATTTAATTGAAAAAAATGTTAGTTTAACGAAATTTGGCATTCGAGAAAAAAACGAGGGTGGTTATAAGATGAAAACAGAAAGGTCACGATTTTGATCACGCAATGCATATCTAAATGAAAAACCAGATAATCAGTTTAACGTATGCGGAAAATGAGTGGAAATACCGTATACGCACTCCTACTTCCGATACACACCGTTTCAGTACAATTCCGTTCTTTATATACTTGTCATTCTACACGTCGAACACGTTGAAACGTTCGCGGACTTGTAAGAACCTAAAAGGGGGAAAATTCTGCGAATTGAATGAATATGTTGAAGGGTTTAACCTCCTCCGGCACGTAGAAACAATCATATATCTGTCACCTGTCATCTCATAAACATATAACGTACTTCACACGTAATTCACATTCAACACATTCACTTTACTACAAATACATAGTAATAACAAATTAATATCATTTTACACCTCAATTTACGTTTAGCCAGTTCTTGCTACTTCAAGAACATTTCATTCATTTAAACTAAATGTATCTTTTATCTAGCTATTTTCATTTAATTGCTTAAGCCTTTGATAAGCGATTTATAAATATTAACCAAACTGAAATGTTATGAAATCCTATTTCTTAGTTTCTAGGCTAAACTGTGGACGACAGTTAAATTCACTTTAACATCCTTCTATCCATCCGCTTGTCTAGTTTGCACTAGGCCAGTAATTTAGTCAAGTAGCGAACAATTTAGTGAAGTAGCGAATGATTTAGTAACTAAACTAAACGAGAAAGCAGTACGTAGAAAAGAACGCATTCAAACACAGTTTAGTTGGTGTTCAAGTGTCAAGTAGTTCTTTCTGAAGTTTTCATTGGTACCTAATTTGTTTACTGTTTCTTTTAGATAATTTTTTTATCCGTGGTCTTTTAACCTAAAAATCGAATAAGAAAACGTTCTTAAGTATTTTTCTTTATTTGTCCGAATAATTTTACCGCAGGATAGAGGGACGAAGATTATAATAATTAGGACATGGTTACTATTTTATACAGAAACCTAAAATAAATACCAAGACTAGGCAAGATAACTTATGTGAATTGAACATAAAAAATAAAATTAATATATTTCAGAATCACAAAATTTAAAATTCAAATAAAAAAGAACAAAAAAAAAATGGAAAATAATGAAGGAAAATTAAAGAAAATCTAAATATTTTACGACATAGGTTTCCTAAATCGTATCGCTCTATTTTTAAAAATGTATACAGGACAATAATATATTTTGTGTTTCAACAACAAATTTTCAGTAGATATACTTTATATTTTTGAAACTATCCGCAATGCGATTTTTTGGATAGCCACCCTGATTGACTAGATGAGTCCTGACTTATCGTTCTTTGGAGTTATAATGAAATAAGTAACTATAAACGAATTTGCTTAGTAATTTACGGAAGTAAGAAGTATTACTACTTATGAAAACAAGCAGTCAAGCACTGGTTAAAATATCAATATTTAATCTAACATGTTTCACAATATTTATGAACAGTATGCAGAAGGATAATATGTAACCTTAGCTGGTCAGAGACTAAAATTGGGTAAGTTAAATTTCCTAATATTAGATCAATATCCTGATCGAGTTGAATTTTTGAAGGTTTATAACGTTTTTTTTTTCATTTATCTTTAAAACTAATCGAGATATTAGCAATTTTATATTTTACGACGTTACGTCATCAATTTATGAAAACGTACATTCTTTAAATGATATATAATTAAAGAGACCAAACAAATATTTTACTATTTAATTAGTACAAATTATGCGGAAAATCGAGTGGAGCACACTCCAGATTTTTTATCTATCATTGAAAAAAGGCGATAATATTTTATTATCCCAGAATAAATTAACAAACTTTAACTTATGTGGTTTCTGCTCTCAATGACAATTTGCCTAATGAGAATCAATATTAGCACATTTAAAATTCTAATAACGCTTCCCTTTTTACAATATGCCTCATCAGATTCATTAGAAATAGATATCTAGAGAGCTTTTACAACAAAAAAACATTTTATAATAATTAGTAACTTTGCAAAATAACAAATATTTTAATAAAATTAATGTAAAATACGCAGTAATATCAAATAAACGAAAAAAAATGAATCAATTCCTGTTTCATGATTTTTCTACCCTCATTCGGATTTTAGAATAGCAACCGCGATACTTTGTAACAATCAGGCTCATGTGTTATTTATACATATTGTATAAATACCCTTAGAGAATTTGAACATATCATTTAATCCAATTTATAAAAAAGTGACTTATGTGATTTCTGAAATCAGTGATTCAACTATAGCTTCAATGTTTCTTATTTAAATAATGCAATTATCTTCACAAATGGGATGAAAATAAAAAATCAGCTTTAAATGTATGTATGTTTAAATTAATAATATTTAACAATTTAATATGTAACTCAGGGAATATTTTTTGTGTACTTTAAGCGCTTAATATTCTAATTATACTGTGTTGCTCTATAATTAATATTAATATGCATTTGATTATGATAAAATCCTCTAAATTTTATACAATTTGTTAAAGTTAATAACCTAATATATAATAAATCTTTGTGGCAATATATAAGTTATTACTTTGGTAATTAAATGACCCTTGTACCCTAAAATGTCTAATCAATATTCGATTTGTAAATAAAATTCTTTGATTAGGGTTGATGATAACACGTATTGATATAATTTAATAAGAAGAGATTTGTTTGTTAAATCAACTTTAGGTAATGTGTACATAATAGTTACAGAACCCAAGTGCCCAATTTAGATAAGCTCATTATAAGTACGACGTGCATTATTAAAGAGGTAACTTTAATTGGATTTAAAATTCTAGAGGATTTTGTGATTAAGTGAGCTATTGGATTATATTTCGTTTTATTTTTAACCATTGATATACAAATCTAAATAAATTAAACATTAATAATTAATTGGAAAGCCCATGTTTAAGTCAGGAATAAAAATCATTTAATTGAACTTTCATATGATTTTCTTTTATGCTCTTAAGTTTTCTTGTACTCGAGAACACGATTGGATTCAGTAAAATTTTAAATAAGGATTCGATTCAATAATTAGTTGTAAGCTTTTTTTTATAAGTTCTTGACAATATCGGGTAGACATTGTTAATATAGGCATTTGAATTATATTAGCTACAGTGGGTTGGGTAAAGTACGTTTCAATTTGGTGATGTATTTTTTAATTCATTTCTATTCTGATGCACTTCTTATAATTCATTGAAGTGCATGTACTGTATTTATTATGCTTATCTACTTCGCCTACTTTAATTAATAGCATATCTTTCTTTCTCCTTTATTACATTCATTCACATTTTTTGAATTAATATCATTTTCATTAATTTATTTATACTATTGTTTTGAATCAAATTCCCAAGTTGCGATTTGATTCTGTGTTATGAACCTTTCGGTGAGTAACACTAGTTGAAATTGTGAAAAAGTAAAAAAAAGAAGTTATCTTTCTTAAATTATGAGTTTATTGAATCAACATGATTCGAGCGTTGCTAACTCGTAATTGTTTTAATTCTCACTAACCATATTTTTATTGTTTGTTATTATTTAATCATATTTAAGATAAGGTATTGTGAAAATGTTTTATAATTAAAATTACACAGCGGGCAAATGCGAGGTAGTAAACTAAAAGGGAAACAAATAACTAAACATAAAGATAAAAAATTAAACAAGTAAATGAACAACTATATAATCACCGATTTATACGATAGCAAATAGAATTAATTTACCATTCATCATGGTTGGTGAACATTCTACTTGTTATGGTAAAAAATATTGAATCAATATAACATCGTCAATACTTTCGTTAGTAATATTGATAAATTCTTTAAATATTTTGTAATTACAATCAGTAAATTCTAATTTTTACTATTATTATTATTATCGTATGACGATTAATATACACACATTTCATGATCATAAAATACAATATGTAATGTGTAGAATTTCTACTACCAAAATTTTGGCTTATTTTTATTTAATATCCTTTTATTTCTTTAATGTAGAACAATTTTCAGTATTAAACGTGTTTTTTTTTTGTTTTTTTTTCTAATAATTTTGTGTGTAGAATGTGAAAGAATAGAAAAAATCTTAAACAACTTTTAATGACTATAAATATTAATTTCCACATTAAACATAAAAATATGTAATAATTAATTTAATTAGAACATTGAATTTCCTATATCGTATGTACATGACATGATGTTCTAATTAGACACTAATTACAAAACACAACAATTAATTGAAATATAAAGCAAACATTATAGTTAGTTCTAGTTCATGTTTAAACTTGATGTAATTAGGTATTAACAACAAAAATTAAAAATATTATAATAATGAATATAACAACAAAATTTGGTCTTTTCAGAGAGACGTACTATACCTAACGGTATATTGTACTTACTGAGTAAACAAATAAATATTTAGAGAGAGAGAGAATGATTGTTTCATTAATATATTTAGTATGAAAAAATAATGATTACAAAGTATTTCAACACCAAAAGGACAATATTAAAAATAGTGTTTTACGTAGAATACATAAGGCGTTTCAGGAGAACAGTGATATTCTTAAGAGAAGTGAATAGTAGTAATTTTTGGTAGTTTCAGAGTAAATTTGAGCTTGAAGTCACTGCTAAACTGACATGGAATAACTTGAGTTTTATTTATTTATTACAACTTCCTCTCTATTCATAGTAATAAATAATTTTCTACCCATATTTAACTGTCCCTGTAGAAAATGTACTATGAAAAGGAAAATTGTATGAAATTTTTGAAAAGACAGTTAGTGAATATTTATAATTACATTGAATTTCAATACATATTTGTATGAGTGAGATATATCAGAAAATTGCTACAGCTACAGTAATGGAATGCATATGCATCTCCCTTTAAATTGCATAAATCGAGTACAAACTATGGCAAATGAACGAATTTTCAACTATGTATGTAAAATTTCAAAGGTCCTTGTATATTTTCTACAACATTTCTATATGTATTTTTTATATATATGTATTTTCCTAACAAGCGCATATTTTTTTTAATACTTTTACATATTGTTGGAAATCCAATAAGGTCACCATATCACAATCGTTTCCATAAAATTAATAACCTTAATCTAAGTATATACTCACAATAGCATTAGTGTGGTAAGCAAAATATATAAAATTAAATAGAAAAAACTATTGGTGTAATGTCTTGTTTTCCTACATAAATTAAATTTTAATTAATTGTTGTAGAAATAGTTTTCTTGGATAATTTCTTATAGATTTTGTAGTTTAACTTTTTTCCATGTAAAAACATATTGACATAATATTGTGATTATGGCAAGAAAATTGATTTTAGGAGTTTTTAACAAAATATCGAATATGATAAATAATTAGCTATTTAAAAATGGACATTTTATCAAATAATATGATATAAAGGATACATATATTTAAAAATAGAGTTTAGTTTTATTCAAACTAAGATTAACACGTAAAGTGCCGTCGTTGGGTGAAAAAAGATCGGCCAGGTACAATTATGATTATGTGAAAACACAACGCTCTAAAGGGAGCTTTGTGTGAGGGTATTAAGAGCTGGCTCGCAAGCTTTGTTATCATCTAGATTTTGATAATAACAAATAGGGTGTGTTTTAGTCGGCAAAATATTAAATTATTCATAAAATGAGCACACTATATTTCTGTCGTTTTTTTTATAATCCCACAAGAAAATTGCATACATTTTATAGTAAGTAATAAATTAGATAAAATGTTTAAATTGTAGAAGTGACGGAAGTAAATCTGTAATGCTGGATATTCCGTGTGGGTATCGAGAATGGGTCCCATAGGCGCGCTTACCACGTTCTATATACTTCATCATTTTACGAAATTACATTTTCGTGGAAATACTGTCGGAGTTTTACAACTGCCTAATTCTACTAACTACTGGATTTTTCTTCAATTGTGACCAAGATTAAAAAAGGTGTGAACGTGTGAATATTGCACCGGGCCGATTAAATGCTTGCACGTTTGTTTTTATCTCGATTTAATTTAATTGAATGGAAGCTGAGACCAGGAGGTTGGGTGTGCTTGATTGGCTGCTCAGAAGCGTTCGTAGGTAATAATGTCTGCAGCAATGAATCTAACTTATCGAAAAGTTAAAAGATGTGAAAACGATCGCAACCTTATAGTGACAAGTGGTAAAGCCAGAAGCTAGAGCGAGCCAGATACAGATAGTAGTGAAAGATTTATTGTTATTTCGTTGGGATTTAGATGGAACCCTAGTGGTTGTGGTTGTGGATGTGATTATGCCCTACATCGGAGAAGAGAAGACAGGACGGAATAGGGTGTTAAAGGGTGATAGAAAGAGAAAAGCGCGAGACAAATCCGCACTGATGAAAGCTATTATCACCAGTTAACCTCGTTCAAGCTCCACCACCATTGCCACACATCATTCATGCTCTACTCTAATTATAACATGCAATTATTTCTATGAACCCCATACAATAGGCGGAACCCCTGGTTTTATTTCTTCAGCGATTTCATTTGATAATAAATTTATTGCTTCAACCTGTGTACTTTCATTTTAAATTGCCCGTACAAATTCCGCTAACAGAACGTTGTAAAAACCCAGGAGAACTTTCAACAGGTTAGTACACTTACTCATAACATGATATTAACTATAAAAGTTATATTTAGTGAAATGTTAAAACCCTTGCAACAACAAACCCTTCTGCAATGCATATTTCATACCGTACATAATTTAAAACATACAGATAACCAACAATTACTTCGTCCCATTTATTTACATTCGTTTCATCTTATACTCTGTCACAATTATGTTGAAAATATACATTAAAAAATCCATTAAACATTTTGTATTATTATTTTATTGAGGATTATACTTAATAGCAACAGAAAGTTTGTAATAATCAGGTTTATAAAACGTTAAAACATTTTGAAGCTAACTTTCGCCTTATTTCCACTTCAGGTCAATAATAATACTTTATTTTAGGTTCGTGATAAAAAAAAACAATAATTTTTATGCTTAGATATACCGTTACAAATTTAACCCCCATCTCCCTTAACTTTGCTTAGAATTGTCTATTTATTTCTTTTACATTAATTAATATGACGCTATAAATTTTGTTTTTAATTTTCATTGCAATTTTTTACACACATTGATGAGAAATATTTTAATAAAATTATTTTTGATGTTACTTTTGCAAAAATCAATTTAGATTTCGAGTTATAACGAAAAATTACTTCATTTCTTGGTAATTTATGTTTTTTCTAGTCAAGTGGCTGTAAAGTATTTAAATATACTCTTGTGCGGTCGAGAATATTACCGATGGTTGTGGTTGTCCTTTACTGTCTGAATATTTAGACGAAATTTCAGGGCCGTACAAAGGAAAAAATTAAGTAAGCACCTGTTTTATGACATTCCATAAATCAAATAGGTGCTTACCCGAATAATTTTTATTTCTACGCTAATTTATGACACTATTATAAATTAAAATGAAAAATAAAACTTTCAATATCAAAATGAATATAAAAAAAATAAAATTATTTTCAATAGTGTGATAAGATTCCGTTCCGCCATTTTGCCTATATGACCTGCCTGGTACTAACTCATATCTTAATATTATTTTGTTCATTCTTGATTGATTTTGATTCGAGAGTTTATCATATAGAAACGGCAACTGATCCAATTTTTTGTCCTATAAAACAGCGGCGTAATTTGTAATTAATTTTTCTTAATAATTCCTTTAATTTTTTCCATTTGAAGTCAATTTTCAATTATATTTACTTCATTCTACAGTTTTTGTTATATATTTATTTTATTTTCATCTAATCGCAGGTTTTACTATGTTTTAGGGTGATTTTAACATGTTTTGTGGTGGTTTACTTAACCTCCTTGACTGTATACCAATATTCTATTTCCAAAATATTTGCGGGTTTCAACTATATTTTGCATGTGTTTGTTGCTATTATTAGCATATTTCATTGGTTGCTTTTGGCGCTAACACAAAATTTTGAAGGTATATGGCCTTTTCTGAGGTCGAATTCAGTTTCAGCATCGAAAAATACATAGGACTACCATAGTCACATTCGGATTTATAAATTATTTGTGGATCTACATTATTATAATAGTTTTTTTCTTTTAGATTTTTTATTTTTTCTTCATGGGTTTTTAATTTTTCGAGACTACTAGTTTTGCGGTTAAATATGAAAATGCAAAAAAGTTGTTGTACATAAAACTTACTTTTGTGGAAAATACTCATTTTGCTATTAATTAAAATTATTTTTTGTGTAGCAATAAGAATTTAATCAAACTTTATGTATTTTTTTAATAAATTTATAAAAAATAAATTAATACATTTTATTGAGTAGTTTGTATCTAGTCATTATTGATTGGATACATCAATACTCGACTAAATAAATTCGTAATTTTCAAACAAACGGAAGCAATAAAAGAGGCCCACTAATATAAATGGCGCCCTAATACATTAAACCAATTCATCAATTCATTTCATGATCAGGATAGTAATATGTTATCAAATTTTAGGGTAGTCTGAGGCAAGGCAAACCACCACAACCCTTTGGTTACAGTTGTTAGTAATTTAACAAGTACACACTGTTGTCAACCACAAACTAGAAGTTCCTGTGTAGAGCGTGTTATAGCTACATCTCCTTTATGGTAATATCGAAACTCACAAGATGCAGCAATTACAATTTTGTGTAATATAAATAACGTTAATGCATAATTAATCGTTTAATTTTAGATGTATAGTATTATACTTACAAGAAAATGAATATTCAATTCCTTCATTAATCACGTCAGTGAAATCTGGTACTGTTCGAGAATCCCAAGCGATAAAACTGTAGAAAAATCAGCGCACGATGTTGGCCTATATTAATGCACGTTTAATGACAATAAAAAGAGCCAAAATGTTTGAAACAACGTTTTTTAGGTGGAATGTCTTAGCATCGAAACTTAACGTGCCAGCAATCAATAATTTGATTTAACAAGGGTAGCCAGATTGATTCGAAATTGATGAGTTTATGAGCGTCGGGTGCAACAGAATCAGCAATAGGAAGAGGGTTGTTAAAGATTTGCGATGTAGGGTCCGGACCACAGACACGTGACTTAAGAGATAACGTGAGCGTAAGGGCTGCAGCACATTCAGATATTAGCAACCGTGGCCACGCGACGTCTATAAACGATAACGGACGACACATGTATACATCCCCGCTTCAAGCAAACCGAATATAAACGTATATTTAAAAATTTCCTTATTTAAGACACCCAAACTCTACGTATTTATCTGAAGTTGGAAATATATTACGTCCGTCCTCTGTTCAATGGAATATTTCACATGAATACAAAAGTAGAAAGCTTCGACTCTGTATTTATGGTAAAATAAGAATACATGATAACAAAGGACTGATTCTTGTCATGAATGAACGAACAGTTACATCCGCAACTGCATCCATATCTACCTTTAACAAGTTTAAAGTTTCCAGGATTTAACACTTCATTGACTCAAAATGAAGGGCGACAATTTTACGAGAAAGCCATTCTATTCCGCCGCAAACCCCACTTTAACAGTTTCTTCTCTTATATATAAAATGAAATTTCATTCAAATCATTAACTGTGTTATATTATACATCTGAATTTTCTAAATATTACCATTTTAGAAAAAGTAATACTTTACCTACTCTTTTATATTCAGATACTTAACTTATCAAAATGTTTAAATTTAAATTATAAATACCATAAAAAGAAGAAAGCTCCAATTCCTAGGCCACATAATAAAAGAACCTAAATACACCCTCCTACAATTGATAGTCCAAGGGAAAATTAATGGAAAGAGGAACATAGGTAGACCTAGGTGTCCTAGCTTAAAAACCTGAGAGGCTGGTTTGGTTGCAGCAACATCCAACTATTCCGAGCTGCAGTTAACAAGGTCTGAGTTGCTGTGATGATAGCAAACATCCGATAGGAGACGCGCTATAAGAAGAAGACAAATTTGGTCTGTTCAAGGGTGATACCAGCTGTCGACTGTATGGTACAAAAAACCTGAGACACAACATGAAAGGAACTGCCGCGAAGTGTCATTACTGGTCGACTAGTTATATTGTGGTCATCTAACTCTTTACATTGAACTATTTATGTGACTTTTAATTTTTGTTAGTAATTTAATCTAGGTCCGCCCAGTGCTAGTTTTCTTTTTCAATTTAGTTTTTCAAAATCTCTCCTCTTTTTAAAGTGTTTGCATTATTGTTGAATAGTTGGTTTGTTTTATTTCCGCCAATTCTTTCTCTTCTATGGTTCCTCGTCTCTATTTCTTAACCCATTTTTCTCTAAAGTGTAATTTAGTAGCAACCACTCATATTTTTAATTATGTATTTGCCACTTTCATCAGCTTATTAATTATTGCTTTCTGTTGGATATCACATAATCGTATTTTAATTCGTTCGATTTTCTTGCTGTTTGTTCCATCCAAAACAAATTTCAATTACAAAATGTTTATTAAAAATTTAAATAATTAGGAAAAATTAAAAACATTACAGATTTTAAATAACAATATTAAATTTCAACACAAAACATATTTTTTTGAATTTGTGCTACATATATTATGTTTTTAAATAATTGATTGATGCAGCTGTTATTTCGTGGTAATTCAGAACCATGTTGATTTTGAAATAAAACACAGTACCGTGTGGTAAAAAACTAAAAAACTTATTTTATTTCAAAATAATATATTATGTTTATCACTACATATGTTAGGCAGTAATGATTACTTGTTCAGATATTAAATTATGTAAATTACTCCTCTTTTGCGCGCATAAACAAATTAAGGAACTGACAATGAGTACTGTTTAAATATGTTTGATCAATAAATAAAATAAAAGTATTCTATGTAATGACAGGTGAATCATTCGAGATAAATCAAGATTAATTGTAATATTTAAATATAAATACTTATAGAACATTAAAGTATTTAGTTGACAATAATGATGGATGTGAAGCTAATTAAATTTAAAATCACGAAATTAATACGGAATTAACAAATTAATTAGGTCGTGCATGTTATGAAAACATTTATGTTGTAATTTCATTGCACCAAATTGGTTAAGTTATGGAATCAGATAATTCGAATCTACTAAAATAAAATTTATTCTTTTGAAATATTCTTGAATTCTTATTGTTGCACTAGTGAAATCCTAAAAAATATTTTTACCAAAAAATAGTTCTTTCAGCGATGCAGTTTTCATTTCCTCAATTGTTCTGTTTGTCCTTTCATGGGTCTCTTCAGTTTTGGGAAGATGAAAAATTCGCAGAGGGGCATAGTCGGCGAATATGGTGACTGAGGCATGATTGTGGTACTGTTTTTGGCCAAAAAATTCCTGTCAAACAACGATGTGTGAGCAGGTGCATTATCGTGGTGCAGAATTCAAAAATTGCTTTTCCACAATTCCTAGAGCACGACCTGGTGGTGAGAACTCTTGATGTAAAGTGAGTTAATCCTTGACATTTGATCGAACTTGGAGTGCTTATTTTGGTTTTGGCTCTTCCATTGGGACGATTGAGCTTTAGTTTCAACGTCATAACCATATACCCATGATTCATCACCAGTTATAAAATTAAGCAATTTTGGAACGAACTTCGCTGCTACACGTCTCATGCCCAAAACATCCGTGAAAATTGTTTGACATGAACCAAACGAAATGCCGACAACATCAGCTACTTCCTTAAAGGTGATTCGACGATTCCCCAATACAAATAATATAGCTTAAGATAAGAATAAAAAAATTAAATAGGGAATAATCTACCGTGAAGTTTTTTTTGCAATGACACTTTAAAATTCTATTTTTTGTGAACCTGTGAAACTCAAGTCATTACAGAAAAGTTGCATGATAGATTTTTCTCTTTTTAATATTTTTAATTTATCTCAGTCTGTATTACTTTTTGTGATGGGGTTTTTTATAGGCCCGCGGCCCATTTCTAAAAAAAACTACACATTAGATTTTTAATTTTTTAATTTCTTTAGTGTTATCTCACGCGATATTATTTTAGGTTTCGTTTAAAGGACAATACCTTCATTTATTTTGCCGACCTGTGTAATAAAGAACAAAGATATTGAATTGTCTGAAAAATGATGTTGTTCGAGATGATATACAAATTTTGACATATTTAGTAATAAATAATGCCAATACAGTTTGTAACTTTAACATGGCGTGGACCTCTAATTGAACAATTTCCGGGTGATTTCTCATACTGCAAAAACAGTAATTATGGCTAAAGGCCCGAAAAGCCAATTATACATGTTAAACTCTTTTAAATTCCGAAGAAGTAGTCTTCCAGGAGCACGACTACTATTATTTGGTAAAATTGAACATAAAATACGAAAAGAACCCATCCAGTTACACCTATGAATTAGCTGCTATAAGTACTTAGTTTATGCAACAGGTTGAATGCCAACCATAGCTTGTGATTTTATTGGAATTAATAAACGAGTTATTTCAAAAATGATAAAATAAGTACTTTTTGCGGGTTTACAAGTTATTCTCTTAACGCTTTTTCATCCGTAGTATGACCAACGTGGAGATTCAATTCGAACTGGTTCTATTAAAATCGGCAACTATCTCTTTTTCACAATTTCAAGAAAACTTAAGTATTTAACCTGTTAATTGAAGTTGAATCGGTAGTTAGTAAACTAGAAGTTAAAATTGTCGTAACAAGGCCTTAGTATCTCTGTCACAAAAGAGAGGCTGTGATGTAAACTTTTTTCTAATTTACTAGTAGGATGTGTTGCTTTTGAACTTATTACTATTCGTTACAGCCGACTGGAAGGATGAGATTCCGGTTAAAAGAAAACCTATTATACTACAAGTTAAATTACACATTTAAAAATTATAATGAAAATCAAATTTTTTGTTAGCATATAATTCAAAATTTTTCGTTATATTACTGTCATCACTGTGCAATTGAAATATTTAAACCACCCGATATATTTATTTATGTTTTAATTATTGACGAGTACAAATGATTTGTAAAATTGTGCTCTATTGAAATATGAATATTAAAGTTTTATAGTTTACATGCCATTCGAAAGCTTGATGTAAAAATTGCGACACATGTGTTGGACAAAAAAGTGCAATGAAAAAAGATTATTACCGACGATATTTCACATAAAACACCATTCTACATACATTAACAACAAATGCTAGCAATAAAAAGCAATAGTCACGAAGTTTATGAATATGTAAATTGCAAATAAATCTGCGTTTTTAGGTGCATACTAATCCATCCTTGGAGGATAGATGATGTCATATGACCAGCAGCACTAAGGGTGGAAATATTTAGTTCTCATTCATCAACCATTCAGCCACATTTGGATTGTAGGGGTGCCAAAAGACCGAAACACCCCTAATAAATGCGCAACGATATTACATATTGCTAAATAATGTATGTTTATGCTGAATTAGGGCCCATCTAAAATATAGCCTGTCAAGAAAATGTGATACAAATGGGAAAAATTGTCTGGCTTCAACCTGAACACATGTTAAGTAGAAAGCGTGCTCGTTTACTTCACTAACGACCACGTTGAGAATCGACATGTGCTACTAACAATAATAACCTTTCAATTATGCAAATAGTTTATCATGTATTAAATTGTCACCTTGTAAGGGTTTCATTTGTTTCTTTGGAAGAAAAAAGAAACAGTAAACCTTCATGTAAATATAATTCGGTCGAAAATCTGATAAGTACGCGGCTTAAAGTCTTGGATAAGTTGATAAGTTTTGGTAAAGAGAATCGTCTCGATTTTCATTCTCACAATAAGGGATCTTTTTGATACGGCGATACAGCAAGATGTGCCGATAAGAATAAATAACGCCCATTCATTGGGGCTTTATCTCTTTCCCTTTGCTCAGAATTCATCCATTTACTATGTTAATCCGCACGTTTCATGGACATAGTGTCATTTAATGCCCGTTAATGCTTCTCTCTAAATTAATGGCTTCGTAATCGTCTCTTTACCGTTATTTATTTCATCATACACTTTTTTCTTCTACTAGTCTACCATATTAAAAGCTTTTTTTAATGCATTCGAATTATATTGAATTACAAATATTTTTGACCCTAATTACGAAAACATGAAAACTTCGTTATCGATTTGCTGCAAATGGAAAAACTCGAGTTGAAACTTGTTTGAATGTAAATTCAAATTGCAATTTTTCATAGAGGGTTATTTCGGTACTTATAATTTAAATCCTCTCATGTATAAAGATGAGATCTTTAATGTCACTTACGGTTTGGGGTTTATTTTATCTTTTCAAACGTATGCACTGACGAAATTCAAATTATAATTGTATTATTAGTTTCATGAGGTCTGTAACGTTTTCATCCTTACGTGCATGTAAACGAAAACTTGAGTTAACGCCAGCTAATTAATTTAGAAGAAGCAGTGTGCAAGAATGCAGATCAACCACACCAAGGCGAGTGATACGTTTCGTCCTTGTTATGGACTCGTCAGGCCAGGATAGTGAGTTTTCTGCAATCAAACAAACTGCTTTCTTTTCTCTTTATACACTAAAGCTAGTGGAGCTGCGTATGTGATGTTCTGTTACGCCATTTAATGGGATTACGGTGGGAATCACATATCGCACAAGCAATTTGTGAAACCGAATAAACGGCATTTAAACTCACAAATTCCCCCACATAGGTCTATAACGTTTTCATACTAACGTGCATGTAAACGAAAACATGCGTTTTTAATTAACTGGCGACACGCCGGTTAATTAATTTAGAGGAAGCAATCTGCAAGAACGCAGATCAACCACACCTAGGCTAGGTGATACTTTTCGTCCTTGTTATGGACTCTACAGGCCAGGATAGTGGATTTCTTGCAATCAAACAACTGCAAAAATTCTTGGACAAAGTTTTTTAAAATGATAAAAATTGTCAAAAATCACTAAAATCGCAAAAAAAGTTATAAAAATAAAGATAAATCATATTTTTAAATTGTGGACAACATATAAAATTGACAATTTATTAATAGTGCTTCATATGTTATTAAAGCTGCCTGCAGTTTAAAGCTAGGACTTTTTTTTCTGTTATACTTTCCGTTTCTACTAATTCAGTTTCTTTATTTCTGTCCATCAATAAAAACCAGTCAAAAAAAGAGTAATTAGATTAATAAATGAGTCTTCTCTTACTGAAACTATCGAACTACTTGATTTGAGGCGAAACGTCTCTTGTTTGTCTTTTTTCTAATAATAAATGTTCTTCTTAATAGATGTCTCTTGTATCAACATCAGCAAAATTTTCTCGCGACACTGGGATTTTCAATTAACCATCAAAAACATGCTTTGCAACTTCATATTCATATCGCACCTCTGCTAGACTAATAGAATAACCCAAAATAGATAATTGATAAATTTTGAAAAGCAGATTTGCTAGTTTAATTAAAATTGACTGAAAAAATCTAATTACCAAAGAATTTTTTGATTTATTTTTATTTTTTGAACGTTATAAAAAATCAGATGAATAAGTTAATCATTATTCATCTGTCTGATGAAGACTCTGTGTTCCCTAAACATGTCGCAGTTTGCAGTTTTGTAAATAAATCGATATTAATAATAAACATAGTGTTATTATTTTGTTATTTTTATCTAAAATTTATAATTACCAAATCTCTGCACAAAAATCAATGCATTGTTTCATTTTAATTTAGATCGATTTTTGTTAGAATACAGACGAAAGTAATAATTCAAACGGTGGCAAACAATCATTTATGTCTACGCCCCTAAAAACGTAAACAGGTTTGTGTACTTTTGTAAACCACCCATCCTTGTTTTTGTTTTAGATCATTCATCAATACTAATTAATTAGTAGGGACCGTTGGATAACTACCTACGTTGCAAATGTATGTGACAAATAAGGTGAAAGTACAGCTGGAGTAATCGATTTAATTCATTAATTGATGGTAGAATGAGTAAAAGGGTGTGTAATGTTAACGATTTCGGTAAGGTTTAGGGTTAGAGGGGTTCTTAGTTATTGCTAGAATTAGAATGATAGTCGTGAAAGCGATGTGCGGGCAGTGCCAATATCTAAAGTAACCCACTTAATGCATTACTCCCATATCATAGCCTATTGATAAAGAAGACAGATGCTTAATGCATCATACCCTAGTTATGGTTACTGTGGTAATTAATTAACATTGTTATATCACCGACGGTTACGGTTATGAATGCTAATATTGCGGAACAAACCTCAGTAATGCTTCTAATATAGCGGTCCCATAAACTGTGTCCAAATTTAATACACCGCTTGCGTAGAACTCGAAATCCAATTTCTAAGATAACTATTACTCAATCAATATTATCAATAATCTTAATTGCATATTTACCAAACCTAATTTGTTTAATATTATCTAGACCTATCCTGTATATAAGGGTTGTAACTAAAACATAACTGCACCTCATCAGCCCTTCGTATCCTCGGAGGTAAATGTAAACTGTAGCTGATGGCAGAAATTAAGACAACATGCTACACTGTCGAATAAACCACGTAGCATGTATATCCCAGCCACGATTGGAAATAAAAATAAAATAGCACGCTGATATTCCACTGATGTAGGCTGATTTAAATATAAAATTTCTTTATTCGGTTTCTGCTTGAAGTCGCCGTATTCATTTTTTGACTTACATAAAGAAATGGGCTTATTCTTTCATAACACTATCTCAAAAAGTAAGTTGTGATACTTCAATTGTTATTTTATTGCTTTTTATAAAGTTATGTCCTATTATTTCATAAATAAAAAGAATTTCATATTCATTTGATATCTTAGATATTTTAAATAAAGTCTTGTTTACATTTCGTTTTATAGTTATTGTAAATAAGTTTTTTTAAATGTTTTTGTCGATCGCTACGATGAATTCACATAACTATTCACTATACACAAAAATATATAAAGTACATTGCTTTGAAATTAAAATTACCATTGCAATTTGAGATTTTAATACAGGATGGGGCAATCATTTAGCCCTTTTGTAAGAAACGACTGTAGTTGGGATGTTTGTTCTAGTAGAAATAAGTTATAAGCTTCACATTCTACATCCACGAAATTTTGTGACTTCCAACGTTAGACTGGTGCGAAACAGTTTTGCATTGAGTTTGGGATGATTACAAAACTTCATTTAATTATTATTTTAATTTCCACAAACTAATTAACATCAAAAAGAGCTCTATACTTTTCCTTTCTCTGATATATTTTTTAGAAGCCTATGACCATCAATCCCCATTATAACATAAACCTAACCTTAGTTTATCTACTTTCCGTGTTTTTTTTATTTTTCCTCTTGGATAATTTGCCTTCCTTCAATGTTTGGCATAAAATCATTTTACCTGTTCCAAATATGAGCTGCTCGTTGCCATCCATCGCATCACAGTTGCATAGTATGTGTATTGCAGATTCCGGTGGAATACCACAGAGCCACTATTATAAAGACAGATTTTCCTTAGATGGTCTGTAGTCATTTGGCCAGTCAAGAGTCCTATGGTTGTTTTCAGTTAGTTCTACTCATAGAGTAAGAAGTATATATAGATTGGCATATGAAATATTTCATAGGATATTTTAAATTCATGAATCTACAAATTCAACTGTGTTTTAGAGGAAATTAATAATTTCCTTAAATTCACAAATACAAAAAAACATGCAATATAATTTGTAAAAATTTCTAGCCATATTATTCAAGCAAATTGCTATAAATGAAATAATTCGATTACTTTAATCTGTGCTGGAGTTACTCATGTGGATGAGGGTTATATAACAAGAAAATTTAATCATACCTTTACTCAATTTGTAATCGAGTCGTTAATTAAACCTGCGTATTAATTAACACCTGGAATATATTGTATCATATATGATGGAAACTAGAATCTAGGCTAACATTATATGAATGCAAATATTATGAGACAAAAAGTAATTTTTGCTTTTATATAAAAATTTTAGATTGCGTTAAATTAGTTTTAATTATATATATTGTTGTCAGTTTCCATATTTTAAATAAACATTGTGTTTTTAATCTAAGACGTTCCTTGTCATTCCATAAATATTTTTATTATCATGTTTTATGAATCACATTTAGTTTTCAGGTTACTTCCGCTATAAACAATGCTTTAAGATATTCTTGCATTTCTGTACAGCAACATGTATTACAATTTTATACAGTTTGAATTTCGTTTTCAAAGATATTCCTTAGATTTATTTTGAAAATTAAATTTTTTTGTTGCACTTTTATTAATATTATTGCCAAGATAATGATAATCAAAAAATTGTTACGTTATGAATCTAATTTTGTCATAAAATTTAAATGCATTTCCGTTTAGATTGGTTGAAGTAAAATGGTCATATGCGGGATGCAAATATTGAATGTGTCCTGTATAGTTTATTTGAAGCTTAAATGCCGCTTAGATAGTTAAGTATGGACGAATACTGACACATTTGAATGCGCTTACATTCGGCGATAGTTTTGCTACCTGGTTATATATAAACATGCCATGCAAGTTTAAAGTATTAAAACTATGCATGGTGAGTGACCACACACTCTTTTACTTCTTTTAGCTAGTTGATTATCAGCATTTAATGCATTTTTGTTTCCCTTTATGTATTAAAATCATAACATATCTGTTCAAAAGTATTTAACAATTAAACAAAGTTTTTGGTATTTAATAACTACATCGCTATGTGTTCTTGTTCTAGGTGAGCGCTGAGTCATATTTCAAGCAGTTTATTTTCTATGTACATTCGGGAGATTCAGGTAATGTAAATTATAAAATCATTTTCCCTCTAAGATTTCTTAATGATCAAATATCATTATTCTACGACCTAAGGGAAATTAAAAATAAGCCAATTTTAAAATTAAAGATCATTTTATCTGCAATAGTAAAACTAACAAGATGAATGAATAAAAAAGTAATCATAACGTTCTCAAATTTCGAGCAGACTCTCAACTCAATTCTAAAGGATTATCAAATTAATACATGTTAACCAATATTACAATAATAAATAATATGGTGTGGCACAACTTTCATGCGATAATTTAAATTTTTAAAAAACAACCAATCGAAACGAAGGAAAACGATGAAAATTGTAGTAAACGAAACAAGAAAAAGAACGTGGACACTCCCATCCTAAATTCAAAACTTCTGTTATCCATCATGGACCTAAAAACTAATACAGGTATCATTGTCTCAGTTCACTTTCTTAATATACCATTCAAGTCGCCGAGCATGATGGCGTTCAGTTGAAGGTGCCCGTAAAAAAAGCTTATTGCAAAAATATTGACATTATTATATAAATACACGAAACAGTTATATTATGCAAGTCATCAAAAATAAAGGTTCAGCTGAGTTTAGGATGCGTAGTAGTCAAATTGTCAAATCAGAGCGGGAGCGTAGTTCTTGGCTTATCTTCAAGAGGAACATTTTTTGTACATGATCAATTTGACATTTTAATTTAAAGGCTATTTTGATAAGGTATCTTTTTACATGCTCCACAGCAAATATAAGAGACAGTACTCATACTACAGACGACATCTTCTCATGAGGAATGTACCGTCGCAAATTAAGTGACGAGTAGATGTTGCATCTCTTTTGCTCCGAATGTCGGCTGACTCTTTCTTTCCGCATCCCCAAGTGCATCTTTATCATTGATGGACAGAATAGGTATATTGGTATTAGTATATTTCAAGCATTGGAATGAGTGCGTGTGTGCTTCTTTGCAAACTTATTTCTCTGATGACCCGTTTTATTTTATTGTATTTTTTAGGATTCTATCTTGTTTTGTTTTGATTTGCTTATTTCTGGTTACGAACTTGATTAACATTCTTGATTTTATTACGCGGACGTCTACATGCAGATAGATAATTGAATTTGAAGGAAAGGAAAATTGCGACGGAAAATGTACGAGTGGAAAAACAAAGTTGTAAAGCTGGACTGAAATTTCTGTCGTCCATAGAAAATATGCTTTTCACATTCTGGTAATTAAATGACAGCTGAAATTCTCAGTTAAGATTTTAATTTCTCACAAACAAGACCAATTAAAGCGATTGCAGAGGACGAGCCTGGGTGAGAATTATTGCCTCCGTGCAAATATTTTAGGAATTCCTATCTCAACCACAAATAATTGAGAATTATACCAATTTCAATCATATTTCCCCATTATTGATTTAACAACGAAACAATTTAAGTTTCTGCCGTTGTTAAAATTAGCTAGAACATGTTTACTGTATTAATTTATTCCGCTGTTTAAAATGCGCAATGCAAGGGGTTCTTTATCAAATTAGACCGCAATCTGGTTCATATACCTTGAATTTATAAATATTTCCTCATCTTTTAAATTTATTTCTTATTTCAAACTCAAACAAAAGCTACAATTTGTTTTATTGCAAATAATCTACTAAATTAATATTTTTATTAATAATTTACTTCTATTTTAATCCCTTATGTAATTTGAGTTTCTAATTCGCTTCTAGAAAACAACCATTTTATTGATTAATTAACTTGATGATTTTAATTTAGCGTAAGAGGGTTGAAAGCAATTAAAAACTAAGGTAGGGTCTTGGCTAAAAACCAGCAAAGTCAATGAATTAAGCCAATTAATTCTTAACGAATTTAGGATGGTAGAGCATATTGACCCTTTATTTTTTAAGTGTTGTTAAACGATAAACTACATAGTGATCTCCACAGCAGTATGCGTAATTTAAGGGATAAGCGATTCGATATATGGGGTACGCCATGCTTTTTGAAAAACAACAAATGCAATTTTTTACGACTAACTATTTATTCAAATCCTCTTGTAAACATAACTTCATTTGGTAAATCAAAATAGCTCGTTTAATTTTTCTCTGGTTTACAAGAATGTCCTTGCTTTGCCGTTGGTATGCGAAATAAACATTGTTAAATATTTTTGTTGAAAAAGTCGAAGAAATAGAAATAAGTGTAGAAAAACTATTCAAATAGGTAAAAGCATTCGAAAATTTAAATAATTACTCGAATGGAGCGTGTGCTTTCTATGCATCGAAGCGGATAGTATCACAGATTACTATAGATCCCCCAAATTTGCATTTGATGGAGAATTACGCCATCTAACATATTGGAATGCTACTAAATTAAGATGTGCCAATTATAAAATGAATGAAATATTATAATGATCAATACTTTTTTTTAAATAAAATGTGAATTTATTTTTCAATATTTGTAATTTCACAATGGGAATTTTTGAAATTGGTAATATTGAAAGTTCTTATTAATTTTTTATGTCGATTTCACATGGAACAACCAAATAACAATATTACAATCCGAGAAAACTTCCTTTTAACAAATGTGTCAATATCTATTTAATGTTTTCCCATATTTGAAGAAAATGAACGCCTTATTTAAATTTAGAGTAGAATTATCATATTAATATATTTATCATTAAGGTTAAGTACGTCATTAAAGATAAAGTCACTGCTTGTAATAGTAAAATTTTATTCAAATGAGTAATATGTAAAATAATAAATATTGAAATTAAAATATGATAAAATATTTTAGACATTTTGCAGTTCCTGATTTCTCTCAAACTTTTCTAATCATTTCTTCTTTGTATGTAGAATGAATTCCGAATTATTTATATTGGTAATTTATTCCGTTTGTTAGAAATTTTGGTGGAGGAGATGATAAAGTATTGCACAGGTTGGTTCATATACATATCTTCCTCGTTTGCAGGGTTGTTTTTTAATACAGCCCACTCAACTGTAAGTCGTAAAGTAAAATTATTGTTATAATCTATATAATGTAATATGTAAGTTAATATAAAGGAAAGGCTTCGTCACATCTTCCTATGAGCTAAATCATAAAAGTAGCATCATATTTTATTAAAATGTAAATATAAGATGTATATAAAATGCAACAATGACATTGTGGGTGACAGATGTACCGCGTGAATCATACAAAAGTTGATTCGTAGAAAACCCACCCTCTATTCCGCAATAGTATTAGGAATCAGGGCTGGTTCGTATATTTTGTCACCCCTACATTACAGTATAGCAGAAAACTTATTTAGAAACGAAATATGTGTTACTACCCTGCCATCTTATGCAACATTTATTATATGGAGGGATAAAAGATGATTGGATCTATTTAACCGTGGCCAATTCATTTATAGTGACAATAAAAACCGTGAAATTATTTGTGCAATTATTCAATGAAAAGAATATTTCTTTTAATACAATAAACGAATTAATGTCCTTATTTATATATAATCCGAGTAACCAATATAATTGAGATTATGAAAGCAAATTTCATGCATTGGGACAATTCGACTTATAATTAAACGTAAATCGCTGTATACGAAACAAATCTGTAATATACTCTCCAAGTTACGTCCCTGTAATGCTAGCAGATAGAACGCTGCGTTGTTAGTCTCAATACTTAATTTACACACCTTGTAGGAATATAAACTCATACACTCATAGGAATATAAATTTAGAAGTTATAAGGGATTTTTAAAGCGGGTTGCATATGTATTTTTTTAAGAAAACAAAAAATGAGAATGTTAATGTTTCAAAGAGTCTAAGTGGCTCATTTTCTTTGAACCTATGCTTTAAAAAAAATTAAAAAATAAAATAGTACAGAAAAGCAGTCATATATAAAAAGGAGGCGCATCTTTCTTTCTAGCTCATATATATCTCTTAAATTTTAATCAGTGCTTTTTTCTACATATAAGAAATATTTCCATGCAGATTTGTCTCTCTATTATTATTATTATTATTATTATTATATAACATTTATTCATTGTAACTTTTATCTGAGTTTATTTATTTCGGCTAGTTTTTCCCATAACCAGTTGTTTTATTTGTGTTGATAAAAGATTATATTATTCATGTTCAAAATAATGTCAACCAATTTTAACACGGGAAACTCTGAGTGTGAAAGTTTGGAAAAACAAATAAAATGAAATATGAATAAAGTTAGCGTTTATTGCTAATTTGAAAATAAAATTATTTTATTGGAGAATTATGAAAATTAAGAAGGATGTGAAGAATAGTGAAATGATTAATGTCACATTTGAATAATTAGGTTGAAGCAAGTTTGCTTAAAAAGCATTTTCAAATGCAAATGTGACAGAAATGGAAATCGGGGAGCGTGTCGACTGAAAAAATCTTAATTCAAAGTGGATATAACATTTATTGAAGGGTAAGAATTTTAATAAGATAATAGTTAACGACGCGACAGGACTTTATTATTCGAAAAATTAAATCAATTAAGGTTGAGTTGCTCTCATTTCCCTTTCCTTCGCTAATTATATAAGTTTGCTGATCCTTTTAATTAGGTAATTTATTCCTAATAGATTACACCTGAATTATTCTGATGTCAATTTGAAATGGTTACAGATTTATTCAAACTGATTGAATGAGTTTGTTTCACGTTCAAGATTCGACAGAAGATGCCTAACTAATTATCGTTTTCAGATCTACATGCCATGCCATGAATTTAACCGCGTTTCTAATTAAATGCCGGTCAAATAAAATAGTTGCTGGATTCTGCAAATTTTTATAATGAATATATAAACTATTACAAATTAATTACTCTTTTTAAATGACAATTAAGACTTTGTATATTTTTAGTTCATAAAGGACTCCGCATAATCTTTATGGGAAATGGCCTTCATTTAATTTTTTTTTTTTAAACTTTGAGAAAACGTTATACTCAACTTTCTGATCAAAAGTATCCATGGGCCCGAGGCTCGCAAACTGGCCGTTTTGGCGACATTCGCAGTGCCAATATGAAAAATATACTCGTATTCTGAATTTTGACGTTTTTCGTGTTTTCCGGCCAAATTAAGCATTTTGTCAGAAAAATAACATGTGACAAAATTAAAGACTGAAAAGCTTCCTAACTTTCTTGTCTAATGACTTTTTTGCCATGGTGTATCGTTTCGCCGCTAGAGCGCGCAAATTGAAAAATGTATATATGTGCGGATTAATCGCGCCTGCTGTGCGTTTTCCTCAGAAACTACCCACTTTTTATGCAAATATCAATGCAGCAATGTTACATGATTAATTATTGACACATTTTATGAGGGATTTAAGTTACTGTGAGTAATAAAACGCATAATTTTGATCCTTGAGTGTAACCAAACAATCATATTTGAATAAAATTCAGTACTCAACGATGTAATAGTTAATAGACATAATATAACGAAATAAAAGATATGAATACATATTTAAATGGTATTGAAATTATTCAACATTTGAATTATTGAATAATTTCAGGACCATAATAATTGAATTATTGAATATTCTATGAAAATTAAAGTTTAACAAAATTAGTGAGAGCTTAGGTGATTGCATTTGGCTGTTTGGAATATTTTTATTTCAACTAACTTCATCTTTTTATGTCTAATACGTTTCCCAATAATTTTTAAATTAATATATAATAATTTTATAATGTATAAGATAAAATTATTTAAATCTAATAATGAGTTTTATGAAAGTAAAAGAATTTTGAAGGATAGAAAAATGTAAAGAATTTTAGATCGATCTTAATAATATTTTATTTTAACATATTTTCATTCGGATCGTGCTATTTGTAGCTTACAGTTTTCATTATTTATTTTTGAATTATTAATCTTTAGTAATTTCTAAAATGACAAAGTAATATTAAACCAACTCAACCAAAAACAAGTCATAAAATAATCCTTAACCTATGACACATTAATTAAATACGGTTAACATAGCCAGTTAGCAAAATAATGTATGCACCATCTATAATGGCTGTCAGAGCTCGCGAGTACTACAAATGTGTGTAATGTATTTTTGGGGGGGCCATTAGTAGAATAATTTGTGCATGCATACACACGCTGAATAAACGATTACACATATTTTTAACTTTTTTTAATTTTATAATGTTCACTTAATTTCATCAGGGTCGATTAAAAATTTTTCAATTAACTCATGTAAACGTCGTGTTGTGATATTTTCACCAAATTCAATCGATTCACTTTTACACGATTCAATAATTATCATTTCATGAAATTCCGCCAACAAAATACAATAATGCATTGATATTGCACTGCAGAGTTATGAGATAATAAAGGCACCCGCACTAAGCTACTAATAAATAAAGAAATAAAAAATACTAATAAGAGAAGTATTCGGATTTAGCCGTAGAACAGGCTATGCCAAACATCTTGCGTTTTTTTTATGTTTTAAGATTCTTGCTGAAATTAATTAGCACAAATTAACATTAAATTAATATTAAAAAATAAAAGAATTATAGTTGTTTTTCTATTTAAATTTATGAATTTAAAACTATCAAATGAAAATTTTTAAAACAATGTGCTATCAGTGTAATATTTTAACATATTGACGAACTAATGAGTTGAAAAAAGTTCAGTACGATAGATAATCCGTCACTTAAGATAGTTAATATTGTAGTAATACTTCAAAATTATCAATGGCAACGTTTAACAAATGTTCAGTAATAACCTAATCTCATGATTGTGATGATTCACAATTGTTATAAACAAATAAAAAATCTTAGAAAGTATTATTCCAATTCAGTTAAAAATTGAGTACATGGGGTTTTAGGGTTCGATGATTACGAATATAATAGTAAAAAATTTGTAAAACAAAATGGCGAAAGACAATTATTTGATGCATTTCTTTTAATAATTACTTATTATCTCAAAATGAATTTCTATTGTTGCATCAATTTATTCAATAGTGGCATTTCCTATTAATATTTAATAATGTATAAAAATTATTTGTGTATCCGTTTGCTGATTAATAGTTTTTAGTCTCATTTTCGGCCGGTGATTGAACACTTGCGCACTCGGTTTAATCCTCTTACCTGACTAATGAAGCGGGATTTTAATCCATTAGGACAATTGTGCGTTACATAGAATTATTTCTGAATCTGAATATGGGAAGAAGGATTTGTTCCACACTTCTCTGTTTAAAGATACATGGAATGGTTCATCATGGTTTGTTTACATTTATATTTATGTATTGTGGAAGATGTAGTATTACATACTTAGATAAAAATCAATAGCGTGGATATCGAATGAAGTTTACGAATAGTGAATCAACATAATGCATCGTCAATTTGATCAAATATATAGAAGGGGTAAAATTTCGCGATTTGGTTTTATGAAATGTACTAGTTATAATCAATATAAAAATTAAATTGTATATACGTACATTCTTATTTTGTTATAATAGAAAATGCATTTATGGTGTTGGTTTTTTCCTTTTTAAAACATATCACCATAAACAGTTAAAATATTTCTGTGCTTAATCTCTCTAAAATTTGTAAGATGCGCACGTATCCCAAACATTTTATTCTCTAGCGCAAATTTTTCCGATCCGACTAAATTTTCACAGCAGTAGATAATTAAATATTTTTTAAATTATCAAGAACAAATCGTTGCCTACGCTCGCTTAAAATATAGATCTTACAACACAAACAGTTCAAAATTTTTTCAGCTTCGTACACTGTATACGTAGCAGCCTCCGAAATCATAGAAGAATGTATTCTAACATGTGAAGAGGTTTCGATATTCGTCTTGTCCAATTGTTCTGAACTTAATAAATAGAATTTACTTTGTACTTGATTTATCTACTGATACAGCACCAACTAATAAATTTATATTATGCAGGGTGTTTCGTTGTAAGGCGTTATTCTAGATATGTGTTCTCTAGCACAAAATAAACAAAAAAGTTCTTATACACATACGTTTAAAATTAATTTATTGCCGAGATATTGAAGGTTAAAGACTTATTTATGTAAAAGTCAGTTTTTAACTAAGTAACCGGTTTTTTTAAAATTTGTTTGACAGGTGATTAACAATCTGTAAATTATATATATATATATATATATATATATATATATATATATATATATATATATAAATCATAGTCTTTGCAATTGGTTTAGTGAATAATGAGGAGTGAAATTAACTTCATTAGATCTGATATTGTGTGCAGAAGAAAAATCATTTCTAAAATTGTTCCCAACTAGGCAAACTGTTTCTAAAACAATCAAACAAGGTAAAGTCAGTACCCCGTGTTTTTCAAAAAGTAGTATACGCGATACTAAATTACTTTGCTCGCTAAGTTGCAATTGGTTAATTAATATATATTTTATTTATAAAAGCACGATATTTATAAATATTTTTTTATATCTAGTGAAATGTGCCGATTAAAATATTCGCCAATTGCTGAGAAATTTAATAATAAAATGATTGTATAAATTCCCCGCCGTTTAATTCTAATAAATGCAATCCCAATGTTTTGCGTTTTAAGCGAAATCAAAATTAATCGCGGTTAAAATCCGACGCGCGCGGTATAATTAAAAAACTTAATTGTGCTTTACGATTTTAATTTTCTAGCAGGAGGGATTCGCGGAATAAACATTTCAGCAGATGTCGATTTTTTTCTTGCTGTCTTAGAAAGGACGTTTCAATTAGCACCCTTTTATTTCGCCAGGGGAAATTTAATACAATAATATCCGGAATTTTACTTCAAAAAGGTAATTATTAATGAAACGACGTTTTATCAGCATTTATTAACCTTCAATTAAAAATATTTTATAGAACACATCATCATTCCACTTTATTGCGCTTTTTATTAATTAACTTTGACGTTTCTTTTTAGAAGTTTAATATTCAACAATTATTTTCTAAATAATAACTTCGATTATTTTTTAATTTATATCTAATTTCGATTTAATTAATTTGAATATACATAAAGAATAATGTTACAAAAAATATAATTTATTGGTTTCAAAAAATGTTATGAAGTAAATTGTAAAATAAATTTTGGAAAGATGCGAAATAGAATCTAGTAACTAAACCATAGTCGTAAACGTTAAAATAAAGAATTCATCAATGGAAGACATTTTAAACGACAGTACTGCATTACCGTTCAATATAAACTGATATTTCAAATAATAAAACCGCGTAATAAAATTTTAATCAATTTTGCAACTTAATAATTTTTATTTTATACTTATTAGATTTATAATAAATAACGTAAGATCCACTGGATGGATAAATATTGTTTTATATTATTATTATATTATGAATGGAGAATAGCAAAATATTTATCTAAAAGTAATTAAGAATAAACAACAATTCATTTATTTTAGTTATTTCAAAATTTAATGAATGGTATTGTACAGTTATAAAGTAAAAAGCGTTTGCATAACTAAACGAAGTCATGTGAAGCTTAAATATTTTACGTTTTGTTCGCTTCATAGTATTGTTAGGGCATAAATCTCCCAACCCGTTGTCTGGTAATTAGAAAATGCATCAAGCTGATTCATTGATAATAGGGTAGTCCCGTGAGGCGGGATATGGATTATACAACCTGTAGTATAGGTTGTGACTACACGCGTTTATTAATGTTCATCGAACCTTTAATATGTCACTAGAGTGTAAATGCACCAGAAAAATTAATTCACTGAATTCACTAAGAAAAAAAAACACAAATAGTAATGAAGTTCCACAGATTTTTATTTTTCAAATAAAATATTGTAAATCGATAGTAGTTTTCAGAAGAGAAACTCTCACACGTTTTATTTATGGGGTGTTTGCAAATTTATGCCAATAACAAAATTTATGACTGCATTGGATTCTAACCAACACAAACACTAGTAAAACAATAAAAAGATTTTGATGAAAATATTTTGTGTATCTAGAGTTCATCAATAAAACTTTACTTCAATTGAATTTTTATTCCCTGACATCGTCAATTACTCTAATTCTATACTACAGAGGCTTTCAATACACATATAATCAATCAAAAGTAAATATTTGGCTTCTATTAAATGATTCATTATTTAATAATGTGTTTTATATTTCAATAGAGTTCGCGATATTTAATTAAAGTTCAATAGAGGTTACATTTAATTATGGCAAATCTATCGGCTTATTCAATTCAGGTTATTACTATATATTGAAACCCAATTTCATTTATATTTTATATCATTTTTGTTAATAATTAATTGAATATCTATATTAAAATAATTTGAAAAAATACTAATTTTTTAGTTACTCCAAAAATTAAACGGCGATATTATGTGGAACTCTGTATTTCCACGAATTAAACTAATGAAACAAATCTTTTCTCATTACTACTACTATCCATGAGGTTCTTTAAATAAAAAATAAGTTTGCATTAGGCGTATGATTATTTCCGGAAGCAGCCACTAATTTGCTTTGTTATATACTGATTAGAAATTTCAGCTATTTTCATATATTTAATAATAATATCACAAGACCACTTTTTTATATTGAAATATACTTTTCCCGATTTTTATGCGAAATTGATACCTAAAAATATCATGAGCGCTTTGTAACATCAATTGAGCATAAACGGAGGAAAAATATTTAAATATACAAAAGTGGCCGCGGGATATTTGTTTTGATTATATCACGAAAAATAAAAATTATTTGATTTTGTCAACTTCAAAATATTGTATAAATTATGACATTTCTAGGGGAGAAATGTCAGATACAATTGATGTTGTTATTGTTTCTATGATACTTGTCTATTTAAACCAATAAGCAAGTAAAACACCAAGCTGAATATAGGATGTAGCATGTTATTGGTCAATTTGGAAGGAAAGTGAATGTATTTTCATGATATAGTGCCGTGATAGGTTTATTTCTTTAAAATTCTTAAATAAGATTGGTTTAAAATGTACGAGGAAACATAATCGGTAATAATATCATAAGACCATTTTAATTTTTGTATATTCAAATATGTTTTTCTCGATTTTAATGCGAAATTGATGCTAATTGAAAAAATTTCTGAGTGCTTTGCTGGGTTGTGATTGGTTTATTTCTCTAAAATTCTTAAATAAAATTAGTTTAAAACTTATGACTGATGTAATCATTAAAATAAGTTCTTAAATTTTTGAAACACCACGTTCATATAAGCGTTGTCATTTCATATGAAAAAGATTGTAGAAAAAATTTGGACAATATGCAAGTTTAATAATTCTCAAAACTTCTTAATGTAGTGTGTAGGATCCATATTTAACCAAATTTAACCAGCAATTTTACAATGTTATGTTTCGTTAACAATTTCTGTCAATTCTAACATTATAAATGAATTGTGTGCAATACATTTTTTTATCAATAATGCTCATATTACATCGGTTGGGATTATAATATATTAAATGTGATATGATGATCATATTCCTGATTGTAGAAACTAATTAATAATTATATGAGGGTGGAGGTTGCACAGGTTATGTTACAAAATGATGCGAAAACGTTGTATGTATTACGTGGGCGTGTTTCAATTATAAGAATTGCTACATGCCCGTTTTAATTATTTCACTAAAAAAACCTGCGCGTTGTTTGTAATTAATTTCCCTGATTAATATTCATTAAACGTATTAGTAATTATTAAATGCATCTATTGTTCTTTGTTGTATGATGCGCCGCATGTGGTGTACATACGTTTAAGTAAATTATAATAAACAGTACCCCCTATTTTGCGTATGTGTGCACACATAAGTACAGAAAGGCAAGCTTATAATTCTAGTGGAGTATCTCATCTAACCCTTCAGCTAACTACTTGTTATGCATTACGTAACATTCATTTCGTGTTCCTAACTAAAAGCGGCTGAATTTTTCATTCTGCGTAGAAAGATGCCAGTAGTTATGTCTCATAAATATAACAGACCAGTGCGTTATAAATTATAACAACAAAATTAATTGAATTGCGGTCAGTAAAAATAAATGCACGTTTAATAATAAAACTGGATAAATCACAATTTTACTGTTTCAGTCATTTTGAATCAAATATAATAGTTACTTATCATCGGGTGTATTGCTTATTAGTCACGCGAAAAAAGTTTAATACAGGGTGAGCGGAGAACGTGAAGCGACTGTTTCACAACCTCTTTAAAATGTAAAAATAGATAAAACTAAATTGTTTTTGATATTTCATTAGTAGATTGTGTATGAAAACAGCGAATTTCCAAACTATACTTAATATCATTTCGACATTAATCCGAAACCTCTTAAAATTAATGCCATTTAGTTAATTAATCAAAAACACATTAAAACAATCTGAGCTAATTGGAAAGAAGTCACTTACATGTGGTTTACGGACGTACAATGCCACTGAAATGTAATTTCAATTTCCCTCGCACCAACCGCGCGATCTTCAATCCTAGAACGAGAGAAAAAACCCAAATTAAAAAATTGAAATTTTAATATCAATTATTAATAGTAAAAGACAAAATACTTGCAACAAGCACTGTAGAATATGTTTAATCCTAGTTGGAAATCATCAGTCACAGGTAGCGATGATGCAATATTAATCAACTTAATCAATTAATAGATAAATAAAGAAGGTAAAAGTACTTGACCAATTGAATTGAATTTAGTAAGTGACTTCTTTCCAATAACAGGCGGATTGGTTTAAGGTTTTCTAATTTAATTTGTATTTTTTAATTTGTAAATTCAATTTAATTAGTTAAGTTTCCTTTTTTTTAATTGATTAATCATCGTTACCTGTTGCTGATGATTTTCAAGTAGGATAAAACATATTCTACCGTGCTTGCTGTAAAGTATTTAGTCTTTAATTAATAATTGAAGTTAAAATTTTTTTTTTTTACCTAATTATAAACTGAATTTCAGCTATTGTTACTTGTATCTATTTACGTGGTTAATGGAAGTCATAAGTAAAAGATTTACCAGCAATTTAATAGTTTATTTTTAACAATCTATATAGGGTTAGGCATTATAAATAATAGAGGAAGACTGTAGGATGCCTAGGAAAAACTAAGAATTAAACAGTGGACACGGTTGAATTGGGTTTGAGCCAGGCAAAGAAAACAGGATCCAATGTAGTTGGTTTATTTAGTTTTATAGAATTGCAGTATTTAATTACTTATTGTGAAATTTTATTCTATTATTTATTCGTTGCCAAATGTAAATATTAAGATTAATTTGTTAGGTAGAAGCTTATCTTCTTGATCTGTGAATCATTTCATTTCATTTTTTATATTTCTTCTTTTAAGTTATCAAGATATTTATAATTTTGTTAAATCTATGTTAAATTTTCAAATTAAAAAATAGTTATAATACTCAGAAGAGTAGATTTTCTAAATAAGCAAATAGCGCAATATAATTTCCATATAATCGATAAATTTTAATTTAATTATTATTATATTTATTATATTATTATATTTTAATTTAATTATTATTATAATTTTTATGATCAAAATTTTATAAAAATGTTTTTCAGTTTACTTGAGAATGATTAGTTACATTCCTCCTGTAAATTAATTTGAAAAAATAAGATGATCAATAAAATGCTTCGGCCTAACTGTACGATGTACCATTTTAAATTTTATATTCACATTTTCAGTTGGTCAATAGATCTCTTACAATTTGGAAAATGTCCAGAATTACATGGACCATCGAATCTCACCGCTGATTAAGCACACATATATCGTATGACCACAAATAACTTGTAAGAAAATCATTAAATTAAATCTTGAAATAAGTAATTTTTATTCAATAGAAGTCAAAAATTATAAAATACGACATTAAAGAATTAAGTTTACAATATCAAACACTAAAAATTTTGAAACATTAAATATAAATATCAAGGGCATATTTGAAAAATATAAAATGTAAATTGAAATATCAAAAATTCGGTTAATTCCAAAACAATTTTGCATTAAAATATACTTTGCCTATTTTTCGAATGCAACAATAAAAAACGAAAGACAACATTGACAAAAGAAAACTAAAAATGAAAGAAAAATTTACCTGAAGGGCGAAAATATAGAAGAGATAATCGAGTTTTGCTACAATTTAGGTTTAAGCAGCTAGAATTAAAGGAAAAAAGCTTTGATGACAAAACTATCTATAAACTAGAAATATATGTAGATGCCATGAAATATTTTTGAGAAACACATGCAAAAATGCATTGAAGAATTCGTAATGCGTTATTATAGAAAAAAGAATAAAGATATGTTAAAATAATAGATAGAAATGTATTGCAATGTATAAATAAAAAAATAATATTTGGCATATCCCGCATAGAAGTTGAAATGAAATAAGTAATCAAAAATTAGAATGATAATGTGAAGTAGATGGACAGAGATTAGATTATTTAAACAAGAAAATGAATGAAGTGTGGTTACCAGCTATAGAAAATCTAAAAATATGGCGGTGAATAGAAAAGTAAGGAGAGTTCTATCTAATAAATATTTAGATTTAGTTTTATTACGTTGATTATGATGATGACAATTTAATTTTGTAATTTAAAAATTATCGAATACTCAAAAAAAGTATGACATAGTTAGAGATATCCATTATGTAGATGTAAGGTTAAATAACTGTTTTTGGTTGATGTAGGACGTATGTGCTTGTAAATTTAGGAACAGAAAATATGAGGATAAAATCAAAGGTGTCAAGAGAAACATGATGGAGTATCTATTTCGGCGGGGATGGAAATACTGTCATTACTCCCAGCAACTTTTTAAAATTATAATCCGCTGTTATAAATTCTAAAGCGCAAATAGTAAAAATAAAGAGTATACTAAATTTATTAAATAAAATGTATGTTGTTCATTAAATAAATCTCCCTTTACAATTCTCCCAATGTTGAAAAATAATGGTCCGTGCACAATGATGGACAGACATCGCAAAATTGACGTAAATATTTTCTACCATTTAGTTTCCCTTTTTTGTATACCTTTTTACAAGATACATTTGAATTGTAAATACAACCGCAGGAAAATTCTTAAGATTCAGACAAAAAAAATGATATGGGAACATATGAAAGAAACTAGATGTTAAATGTAGTCGAAATTATTGAATTGAATAAAAAATGCAACGGCGCCCTGGCTTATCTTTATCATCATCGTCTTTCAAAAAAAAAAATTCCTTCTCTCAAATAGAAAAATTCAATTACAGATAAGGGTTTAATGCTTTTTCTTCTTGAATTAAATTGGAAGGTAAGACAAATTTAAACAATGGGATCTCAAAATTTTTAATCAAATCTAGTCGAAAGGTTTCTTTCTATATTTGCTTTTAAATAGTTTTTCTTTTAAAATGTGTTAAGGAACTTTATAATTTTATTCTGCGAAGACAATACTAAGAAATGTGTAATAATAAATTTGAAATAAAAGTTATTAAAAATTTAATTATTTTTACTTTTTATTTCATTATATAATTTCGAAATTAATTAACTAACTTATCGAAATATATTATCTGACAGCTTCCTGAATTCAAACTCCGGAAAAAATGTTTAAAATTTCGATGATAAAGTACCTATAATCAATTATTCTGTGTCCATTTTAATAAAATAAAATTTTATTATATAAAATTGTCGATATTATTACTTTTCACCTACTACTGTGTAAGTATTATAGTCGTATTATAATAGACTTCGAGATTTTGATTGATTTTAACATTTAAAGGTTCCCTAAATATGTTTTGGATATTTTCGCGACGATGCCTGTGCTTGTGTTTGTGTATGTGCGTGTATGTATGTATATACGTATATATGTATGTATGTGGGGGGATTTCGAAACGAATAAAATAAATGTCCTCATCCGTTTTTCGATTACAGGTCTTGAATCCTATGTTCTATTCGATGTAGTGAATACATAAATGTGTAAAATGTATTACGCTATCCTTTCGATTGCCCAAAAATTCGAATTTCCTATTTTGGAAGTAAATATCTAGCCGTTTCAAACGAAATTTAATATGTCCATTGTATATTTTCAAATGTGTCACCCAAGAAAAAATTGGAATATATCGGGAAGTTTGACCTGTCGACGCATGTCCATCTGAGTAGTAAGTGTTTCTAGAAAGTGCCCATCATGTTAGATCTTCATAGAATTCACATATTTAATCACACAAAATTTTGTTTTTTTTTCAAATTTTAATGTGTCAACCATCTGTGCGCAACTAGCAACTTATTTTTGGGGTTCTGGAGGGAAAGGTACTTCTTTTTTCAACGTTCCAGATGACGGCCGTGTAAGTAGATCTTAAAAAAATAAAAAGTTCTCAATTATAAAGAACAAAGTGTGTGAAAAAACTCAAAGGGAAACTGATTTTGCAAAAATTGTTACCTTAGCTTAATACATACACAGTTACTATACCACCTAAATTTTCTTTCGGGCATTATCTTTTTCATGCATAAAAAGTGCCCGTTCTTTTTTCCTAATAGCCGAAATACATTGCTTTTCGAAGTTGAGCCTGGTGACAGGTCGAAAATAACAGAATTATTATTTTTTATTATTTAAAAATATATAATAAATTATGTTTTCATATAAATGTAAAATTCAACTCCTTTTCGCCTTCTATTAACTTGTATTAGCATCCAGGTATTAAATAAAAAAAAATGTCTGTGGCAGGATTAATAAATTGAAATACCTCGCGTTTCATTGTTGAAGCGACTTACAGTTGATGCGCATACCATGTAGAGTTTTTTTGATATTATATTTATAAACATAGTATTATTCAAGGAAATCTTACTTTCAATTCCATGTATTATACAAATATATTTTTCAGAAAAAAAAACGAAATTTCGGCTTTTAATGAAAATATGTCTTTGAGCCACCACATACCTTGTTTCTTGTAGGTCCCAAATGTTTTTCAGCTTTCTGCCTCCATAAACAAAACAAATAAAAATATGTAGGAAACATTTTTATAACATATTTTAAGGTCATTTTTGAAATCCACCCATGTATGTAAAAAAATAATTTTTTGAAAATGCCTCTATTAATACTGCCTTTCATCAACACGGTGTTCTAGCTTAACCCGCAATATTTCAGACAAAATTTAAAAGGAATCATATTGGCTTATGATCGCAAATACATTGCCGAGATATTAACAGTTGAAATTGAAAGTATTAACATGATTTTTCTTCATTTTCTCATTAGTAATACTCATTTGAATTTAAAAGAAATACCCTCATATTGAGGGAAAAGAAAATATTGAATGTCATAGTGTGAGGGCTACTGCTCTACAACTTCTACGCTCGATTAAAACCTCGAATGAAAAATTCAATATTTCCCTCGTGAAGTATAATTTCTCTATGTAACTGAACGTATTCTGATTTGTTTTATTATTAATTATTAATAATAATAAGAGTAATGTTAATAACTTTAATAGTTTTTGTTATTGTTTAATTTTAAAATATTTGTTACTGGAAAATATTTATTTGGATAAACAGCAGATAAATAAACTGAAAATGTTATCATTTTATTAGGAAAAGATTAAATGCTGTTTAAAGGAGAGACGTCGTACGAAAACGATATAATCAGGGTGGAAGTGTGCGAGGAAGTATAATACTTCCTCTAAAAGGAAGGTAGTAAAGTTCACTTTCCGCAATTTGAAGGAACGTTTGTGTTGGCTGCCAACACCACTGCCGAGAAGAAAACATTTCCTTTCTGCGTATTTGAATGGGACGTCAAGTTGTCAAATGTAGGGACCACGGGTATCACGCACAATATGCTCCCATCGGGGAAGCGAATCCAATCTACAACCAGTCCACTTGCTTATGTCTTTTATGTTCGTTTTCGTCTAGCAATTTTTATTCCATGAAGATACCTGTTTATGATACATATAAAACACACCAAGAAACAGTAAAAATATAATGTGTATTAAATAAAAAAAGCTTTGCCGACCTTAAAAAGCTCTCAAAACGTTCAACTTTATTATATAAAGTCTGCTTTTTACATTTGTTTGCGATGTTTGGATGGCATTCAAATGAATTTATCCATTTGTTAGTCCAAGCTTAATTGTCCCAATTTCCTGATTACAAATTTGAATTAATTCCAAATGGAAACTTTATGTAATTCATTTTAAAGTGAAAATATCAAATCACATTGTAAATTTTGATAGCTGACTGAAAAAATTTGTTTATTTTACCTGAAACATAAAAGATTAATTTCAGAATGTGGACAACTAATTTGATTAAATGTGACTATGGATGTTTCGCAATCTTGTTAAATGTAATTTTCTGAAAAGCATCTGTGCGGCTACGTACAGATACAGTATTTAATAAAGTTATAAACTATTAATTAAGGTATAACACAAAAATTGATGCAAAATATGCTAATCTGCAATATGCCGATGAAATATTCTGCTTTGGTATAAAAGCACGCTAACCTCCAACATTCCATATTACATCATTGATCTAAACCTTATTAATATTTACCACTAACCGTCACAAACAATTTCAATTACGTTATAATCTTGTGGAAACTTTCAAAATTATAACTACAATAATATAATTATTTATGCACAAATAAAATAAATCCGTCCTAATTTATTTAGATATTAAATAAGTTTACCATAAACTGAGATATTTCTCGCATTTATCAAGGAAATATTTCATTTTTATCTTAAAACTCAAGTAAAACAAACGTTACCTAAAGAATTTTCTAACTTTTAATTGCATGTACTAATTGGAATGGATGAACTTTAAAATTTATTTATTTTTAAATCTTCAAATAGTAATAAAGCGATACTTAAAAAACCTACTTTGATGTTACATGTTACTGTTTGTAATATCTGAACTAATTAACGTAGTTTATAATTATTTGCACTTCATACTAATTACCTGATGAATGCTCTGAAAATGAGTAAATGGCGATTCGCGGTATATCAAGCCAGGGCCGAGGTCTCTATATTAGATCTTCACATGCACATTAAAGCTAATTCACAGTACATCAGATCGAATATTTCTTGTAAAAGTCTGCCACGTTGCATCGGAATTTATATTGTAACGGGCATCATGAAATTGACATCCTTATCAATGTTCTGATCTGCGCCCAAAGATTTTATAAACGAGGAAAAATTTATTTCTACATATTGTGAAAACACAAAGGATGCCCTAAATAAATTTAATAGGGCAGGGTGGAGCTTAAAGTTTGTTAAGAATAGTGTCAGCTTTAATATCTTCGCTCTTTTTAAATATATCAAAATTTTCTAACATATGTTAATGTAGGAAAAGGAAATTTGTCCGTTTAGCCAGGTTGAGAGGTAACATAGCTGTTTTCGATTTTGACAAAATACCAAATAAAAGCTACGAAAATAGTTATTGAGGAACCAGAATCTTTTAAAAATGCGTTTGTTTTAGTTAATAAAATTGCTATAATAATGCCACTCTCCAAATATAAATTTAAAATTTTTACTGTAATATATACTAGTAAATTAACAAATTTTCTTCTTCGGTTTTATATTCTTCATAATAATTTCATCACAATTGCTATCTGATTTGATTCATTCCTACCTTTTAATGGCAGCTTACAGTTTTTAGTTTCAAGTTTACTTAGATGTGCTTCCACTTCATTCTATCACTTTGATATTTGCAGTCAAATATTCGAAGCGATTGTTTTGGTTTAATAACCTTCTGTACTAATAATAATATTAATAGTATATTTATTTCTCGACAGGTCCAAAACCGTAAAACCAATAAATACCATAAATACGCAACAACTATATAAAACAGTTATGGATAAAATTATTAAAAAAAAAACAAACAATAAAAATACTTGATACATAAATAATAGACCTCATAAAAATTCAAAATAGGGCTTTAAAAATTGCACGGAATTTACAGAATATATATTTTATGATACCTGTTAAGCATAGTATTGATAGGTGCATATGAATAGTGTATAAGTAGTAAGTAATATAATTGATATATAATATTCAATTAGATGAAATGATATAAACAAGTCTTTTTATGTTTTTTTTTACAAAATTATTCACTCGACACTCAAATTTGTAAGTATGCGCAACAACTCAATAAATTAAATTAAAACTTTCGCCTTGAGTTAAAATTTCAAAGTACAAAACTTTTTTTTTCAATTTAAAGAAAGTATAAAAAATATGTTAAACATTCTCACATGATTGACCATTATAAATTAAAATTTTAAAAAGTTAATTATAAACGCTTCTCTATAGATTAATAAAGAAGATATGGGAATTAGTACTAATATAAAGGGTTTTAAAATAAGAACTATATTGTTCTACAATGAAATAGAGAACAAACTAGCTCTAATACAACCAAATTTGTTTTCTATAATATATTGAAGTACAGATTATTATATTATGTTTTGAATAACACATCATTTAGCTGTCTATCCCGACTTTATACATACTAGCGAAATTCGATGAACCCTAATTTTCGAGCAACAACTCGAACTTAATTTACAAATACAGTGTTTGATGTTCAATCTTAATGCGTCAAGGATTTATGGTTTGGTTACAAAGTCCATAGATTTTAAATAACTCCACAAAAAGTTAATAAAGGAGTTAAATCGTTACTTCTTCGAGGTCAACTAATAATGCTTGCAACTTGCAATTCATGTATTTAGTAGTTAAGTAATAACGGAATTATGTTCACTGTTTAGTTATTTTTAAAAAGTGAGATTTAAATGAAGACAAATTAATTATTTATCTATTACGTCGTAAATCTGTTAATACAAAATTCAATTATTTTTAACTTAAGGGTATGCTAAATTGTACAACCATTTAAATTACGTTATCGTTTAGTGTTTTGAAATTGTTTATTGAAATTCACCGCATAATAGCTATATATTTATGAATATATAAAACTTTTAACTTCATTAAATTTACATATTTAAAAGTACAAAAAATAAATATGCAAATATGAATGGTTTATATGCACTTCTTGAAGCTAGAAGCAATATAATTTTTAATGATGCATTGAATAGATTCAAAACATTTAGGATCTGGGTTTTATAATTCCCTATATACTTGACGTGATTAGGAAGAGATTTCAAAACGGCGGATAATGCGCAAAGTAAATTCCGTTAATCAAGATAATTCTTCCTTAGAAATCGGTAGACTAAATTTGATTGGGCAAAGATAATTGTAACCGTGTTTACTTTTCTCATGGCAAACACCTGTGTTAATTGTTCAAAGGGTTTAATTATCCTCAGAAATATGCCAATCAAATGCCACGTTTGCTACCTAAAACAATTATCAATTGCAAGTTAATTTTATACCGAGATTACATATTTGCTTAATTATATTGGATATGGGATGATTTTAATGTAAAAAGACAATGTGCTCTAAGGAGTCAGTTAAAATTGTATTAACGTAAGATTTCTCAGAATATAACTGAAATGCAGTTTGATTTAATGAAGTGAATTAAATTAAGCATATACATATATGTGCTCTGAATGCTCTGAAAATAAATTATCAGTTCTAATTGTTTAAACATATAAATTATGAAAATATTACAATAACCTATAATTTTTTTTTCGTATTGAAATTACAATTTAATAAATTGTAATCCGAATCTCATGGGAATGTATTAATTTCCCCAATGAAGATGTAAAATCTTTAGTTTTAAAATATTTTATTCTACGAATCATTTGTCACATATATAATACAATAGTCTGACAGAACAACAATAGAAAATCATCATTAAAAAAAATCTATTAAGTTCTGCAATAGTTTTGGAGTATTACCTTTCTCTGGTTGTATCATATATTGACATGAGAAAGCCAACTAATTTTTTTTAAGAACAGTATCGGTATGATGCATCTATGCCTCTTGTGGAAACTAAAAGCAAGTCCTTCAAGTAATCGAATCAGCTTCTGCAGTATTTAATAACTAAAGGTAAGTGGTTGCATTAATTTTGTACCTTTAAAATCTGTGGTGTTAGAGTTCATCCATCCACGAAATCGCGAGCGATGCTTTCGAGGATTACGCCTAGAGTTGAGAAGAATTGTTAAGTCAGCATACTTTTCATTCTTTACTGTTAGAGACTGGAAAGTAAGAAATGTCAATCATAAGACAATTTTAGTTCTTTCTAGGTCTTTGTAGTTGCATTTAATGACATCTTTCTGGATCTGTTTCATATAAGCCAGTCTTAATCTTCCACGTCCTCGCTTTTTGCTAGATTTCTCGGTTTCAGTAATATCTATTAATAGGGTAACCAAACCTTCATGCCTTAGGATATGCCCTAAATTTATAAATTTAAATATGTATTTATAAAAATGTAACTTACAACATGTACATTTGTAAGTATGTTTTTACGTGATATTAAATTTAAAATACATTTTCCTTTTGTAAAATGTTTAACTATAGTTATATACTCACATAAATTTTTAAAATACTTTAACTGTGTAAACAAGACCGGAGAATGTGTTTCGATTTATAGAACTTTGTTTAGAATCCCTTTAAAACTTTTTCATGAAATACAATTAAAATCGATTCTTACTTATTTAGCTTTCTTCGATAAAAAAAAACATTCGAAATACTAGTAATTTAAATCATTCTATAAATTTTTTGTTGTAGCTTTAGGGATTTCTAGTGTTTGGCATTTATTTGCAGTGGGTGATATAGAGCCGCATTTGATTCAAGGAATGCTGGTTAAGGGAATGGAATCACTACCAACGATTTATCGTGCTGGATAAGAGTTTAGGTAAACAAACAAATAAATGTCATCAATATGACGTCTGTTTTCCATATAAATATATACCTCATTTAAATGAAAATAAGTGACCATAACCATGAAACCTTGCCTCGAATAGAAGAGAAACCAAAACCTAAGAGGTGATATTAAAATAGTTTAACTAAATTGAAATTTTTAGTTAAAATGAGAATTTGTAAATTAAATTATTATCTAGTCTGACTATTATTATAAAAATTCAAATCATATATAACTCAATTTTGTAATTTTATTAAAAATTGATTTGCCATGTCTGTAGATTAAACGTTTTTATGCAGGTTGCATCCAATTGTCGATATTGAGCCACTGAAAGCCGTTACCCAGTAATATTGCAAAATCATTTGATTGATGAAATTGAAACATTTATGGCGTTTTATTATAACACTGCAACAAATTTCTCACTTTGGACTTTCGAATAAATTAGAATCCTATTATTGATACAATAAAAAAAGAATTTTTTAAAATAAAATTGAATGGATTTATAATATAAAAATCGAATATGATAAATTGAGGAGAAATTGATTGAAATGTAGTTTGTTTTTTTTTTTGTTTTCACCTTGATACGACAATTGTGTTTAGTTCCTTCAGATGTGTGTAAATCCTTTTATATTGGATGTGTAGACGTACCATCTGCCAGAGGATTTGCAGAATACATAATGCAAACTCTGCTAAGTCATACCACGATGGAATGGAAGTGTGAAGATCTCAGATTGTAGACCTCGCAAGTCTGGGGTTGAATGCATAACAAATAACTAAGTGGATATAGTAGCTGTATTGATGCTGACTGCCACTCAAGATGCGGCCTGATTTACATTATGTCACTTCTACATTGTCACTTGAGATCAATTCTGAATAAGTAAATCGCTAACTGAATATTACCTTTCTTACGCCATAATAGAATTAATATAGAAAAGGGAACGATAATTAAATAATACTGAAAAGTGATATCGATGTGAATATTTAAAGGGTATCGATAGATCGGGAAAGAGAAATTCTACATGCGCCAGCTTGTCGGAAATAATAAAAATAATAAATGAATAAATTTTATTTCTCTTTGCGAAGATACTTGTGTTTTCAGTTTCGTATGCACATGTAGTAGAATATAAGGCGATGTGACGGCCCGCATACAGCATTTTAAAAACGGCCTCTAGTGACACATACATCACGTGCATAGCGACTATGGTATGACCATTGCTTTACTAATATGAGAATCTTTTGATAAATGATATCGCGAATTCTATTTATATACATATATTTTATAAGAATAAATTTAAATATAATATTCGGTTGCTATCTTCCCTTTGTAAAATATACATATATGATTCACTGTGACATTAAATTTTAAGAGTATTCTTTATCAGATTTCATTTTAAAAGTAAAACTAATTTTTGAGTGTGTATTTATAAAAATAATGTATGAAACTCCAAGAAATTTTAATAGAAAATCTATAGTATCATTTCATTCGTCAGGATTTATTTCAATATTTAATCAAAGTGAGTCCTACATACAGGCCATACAAAATAATTTTAATTACATGTCATCACTACTAAGTGACGTCACATTCGTGCAATGTAATATTTATCCCTATTTATGAAACGTCAAATAATTAAATAATTACCAATTGACAAATAATTTCAGAATTTTTAATCAAATAATTCGAATTGTCAAATTAACTACAACACCGTATATTTTTAGTCATTGCTGCCAATATTTAAATACTCGCGAGAGTTAAATTTCAATGTTATAATTTCGCATCGAAAGTGCAGTTGTGTTGGTTCACCTGATTTTGTTTGATAACGACATATATGACGTGCAATTAAAATTGTTTGGCATGGCGTGTATATAATAATTCAATAATAAAAAATTGAAGAGTGATTCTATTAATGTTACCAACTTCGCGTTTTGCGATAATTAATTTGATTTCAATTTTTTTTGGATTAAAAATTTCTAACATTTAAAAATGTAATAGTCTTAGCAGCCTAATGGTAGCGTGCCTGCTGACGGTACATGGAAATACCAGGTTCGATTCCGATCGGGATAAGGGCATGAAACATTTATTTGCAATGACTGAAATATCGAAAGTGATAGATGTTAGTGCATAAATTGTAATTACAGATTTTATAGATTCAATGTGGTTTTATGTTAAAAAGAAGTTATGACAGATATTAAAAATAAAGTGGTTAAACAAATTAATTGTTACATATGCTAGAAAAGAACAAAAAAGGCGGTATAAAAGCTTATTCAATAAGGTTCTTAAGAAAGGCATGGAGTAAAATATTAAATAAATTTAATTTAAAAATGAATGTGTAAGAATCGTGATATAAGTAACAACTTGAAGGATTTAATAGGTTGAAACGTCTTAATTAAGAAGTGATTAAGAATCGAAGCGTAAAGAAAGAGATATTGAACGCATAGGTGGAAATCCGTAAGGAATTATTTAATAAGCTCAACTACAGTATGTCATCTTTCTAAAGCAGACTATAATGCTGTAATGAGCAGGAAATTGTAGAAATTGCGGTCGAGAGGTCATCTGATTCATTGGAACTTTACATACAGTGGGATAATAAACATAATTTAAATTTGATTTATAACGAAAGATGAAAGAGGAAGTTATATCTTTTAATGGGCCACTCAGAACATAATATTTATAATAATTATGTATTTCTTCTACAAAATTTTGAGATAATATAACGTTCATTTATTTATTTTATAATGATTTAAATTGTTAAAGCAAAAACTGTGAAAATGTTCGAAACATTAAAGTAACAGAATAAAGTGTAAATAATTTTCCAATAGTCGATTGTGCTTTACGATCTCTTATATCTATTACTTGGCAACAAGTTCTCCAAAATTAGTTAAATTATTTTTAATCTATTTTCTCCGTCGTGTGTTGTTACTAAGGAAAAATATCGGTAACTTACTTCAGATTATATTTGGATTGTAAACAATCGCGTAATTTTAAAATTAGTCTCGGAAATGTATAATTTTAAACTGTAATTAAACACGAAATTAAGTTTTTAATAGTGATGTTGACAAAGTATCAATGAGAATGTCATTTATTGTTTTTAGCGGGAAAAATTAATATGCAATATGTAGGAAAAACTAGGTTTAAGAAAAGTAATACACACAATGTACAAAAAGAAATATTTTGATGCAGCTGTTCAAATATCAACAAGTTTAGAGATTGGGAGATCGTCCGTCAAGAGAGATACAATGTTGAGCTTTGCAGGATGGTTTGTGTTCGGCGGTTAGTTAGATGTTTCGCGATGATTATGCATCTGTCTATATAATTACCGAGGCAGCTCTTAAAGTCAACAGACGCGTCTTGTTATTATTGCACGTAAACGGGGAAACCAAGCAGAAACCAAGATGGAAATCACTTCCGTTAAGGGCTTCAAATCCCTGCAGGTAATACTGGTGTTAAGGAACAAAGCTCGCATGCCCCATTATTATGAGCTGCAGAACTAAAGATGGCTGATTGTAAAACGATTTTATAACGAGGATAAAAATATCGATAACATGTAAATTGCAGACCAGGATGGAATATAGAATGAATCAAATGAACGAGCCGCTTGGCAGGTTTATTGGCTGAGAGAGAAACGCCGGGCTGGTGATAAAATGGCTGTTCGTGTGAACAATGTGCTTAAGGAATTGTCTTCTACATTTCGTATTGTGGCTTATTTCTTAACTTCATGGATTCTAGTCGCTTCCGGACTCCTTGAAATACAGTGCAAAAGGTAACTATTTGAATTTGTTTGGATGCAGCTGAGAAGCGCTCACGAATTGTATATGTACCTAAAATCATTTCGTCGTGGGCGCAATGTAATTTACATAAACCTACACGAGAAAGCGGAAATGCTTTCATAATCAAATATAAATATAAATTGCATATTCAATTATCTGAGTAATAGTTTCCACTGAAATTTTATGTAATATCTAGCGTAACCCAGCGGAATATTTAAAAAAATATTTTTAAACTATATGCAAAAGAGTTTTATAAACACTCACACTTCAATTTAAGTAATATAAATTGTGAATATTTACTACGATGTTTAACGTATAAGTGTGTGCGGGTTTTTAAAAAATAGAGAAGAATAAAAAACAAAAAGTATTGGAAAATATAAGAAAAAACTAAAAAAGGCAAAAACCGAAATGGTTCACTATTGTGCTCGCATAATTCTACATGTCATTCTTGTTTTGTATTATTTTAAAAATGAAAAAAAAAAACTTTTTGAGCAATTACGTTTTCATAAAAACTGTTTCTTGTTGTTTTACATAAGTTATTGTTGTTTTTTTTTAATTACTGATCGTGTTTAACAATTTTATTATATTTTCCATGTTTTCAATCTTTAGTTAATATATTGTACATATTAAAATTAGGGAATACCTTTCTATAGGTCAATAATTACATTCATTTCTTGTTATTCTTCTGCACAAATTATCTTGGAACGATCATGTATCCATCTCATAATTTCCAGTATTTGCATAGCGGAAATAATAAGAGTCGCCTAAATTGTTCGTCTACTGTTAATACAGACCCATTTTTATTACTGTGTAAATAAAGTTAATACAATATAAAACTAAATAACCTCTAGCATAGTTGAATCGCATCGGTCCAACATAGCTTTTAGATAGAATAGGTAATTATGTTCAAACACAAGACGAATCAAGAAAAGCACGGCGTGCACTAAGATTCGACTTCGTTTTCCCGATTCCATTGGCGTTTAGTACGTGCCGAATATTTCGTTGATAATTGCGAGTTTGAAAGATAGAACACGGCAAGTTTTCCCTCATCTGCTTTATCCCAATCTTCGACCTTAGCGGTACAAAGTACACAAAGCTAAAACAGCAACCACCTCAACCCACATTCACAGCGCGTAAGATGAAGCCAAGCAAAACTGCGAACGTGACTTCGAATAAACTCTGTTCAACAAATATTTGTTGCGTCTTTGGATCTTGCACCTGTGAACTCGGAAAATCGCGTCGCTAACATTTCACAAAAAAAAACCGTTCACACAAATTAAACAACTTTTACGCTACAGATTGAAATAAGGTTTATACAAAATCCACATTTTAATCAACGCCAACGAATAAATCTTACACAAAAGTAAATCAGTTGACTGACAAAAGGAAACCGTTTTAAGAATAAATTATTTTTTGTTCGGGAACAGAAAAAAAAGAAATATTGAAGGTATCTTGATTCCGTGACGAACATGGTATAGCAGCGGCTTAATTTAACGAGTAAATATCGTCGCATACACAATTCGAAAAATGTGGGGGGCATAAATAAAATTGTACGGTTAGGACGATACGCGTGAATCGCCTAAGGTGCTAGAGGCGGCGGCTCTAAAGGTTTTATCTGAAAATACTCTTGCAGAAGACCGCTTGATTTATTGCACGCTGATAACATCTAACTAGTTACACTCGCATTCGTTCATGTCTTTCAGTTTTATTAATCAATACTAAAGCTCAGAATCACAATTTTCACCATATTAGAATTTCCGAGAGAAATTTATTATCTTAAATGCAGATTAACTTCCCCATTTCGCCTCAAGATGATATAACATTATATTATCAAGTTACATGAATTATTTTAAAATACATTGTTCATAACAATTAACGTGCATTTTATATAAAAAAGGATTGAAAAATTCAAAACTAATAAAAAGTGTCTTGAAATAGTAAATATTGTTTATCTCAATTGTGCACATAATTTTTAATCTTTAAGTTAAAACATTCATATTAAACTTTTCTTTTCAAGAAGAGAAACGTAAGCTTTTTTTTATACTCTTGCTAGAATAAAGTAGGATGTCACTTGTAATTTGAATTTTTCCCATAAGTATATTTATAGGTAATAATTTTTGTTAATCTAATAAATACGTTTAGTAAAAACAAAAATTGGAGTGCTACTATAGAAGAGATGTTAGTCTAATCGAAGATAAGTTAGAAAAAGTTTGTGCCGAACAAAAGTAATTAATTACTAGACAAATGAGGGGTGTGTAACAACCTGAAAAGGAAAAAACAGAGCTATAGATAACATAGAAAATATTTGTGAACTTTTCCGGAATTGAAAATGTATAAACATATATATTGCGATATAAATATTGTTGTTTGCAAATGTTTTTCGATGTAACTTACCACTCGACAATATTTTTCACTTTTAAAAAGTTTACGCGATTTATCATTCGCTTACTCGCGATAAATCGGTAAAGACACCTCGGCGACATTTACTAAAGTAGAAAAGTTTAGATTTCCTATTTTATTGTTAGTTTATTTATTTATTTTCCAAATCCTTCCTCGTGAATTTTAGGTGGACATCGTGCAATATATGAATCCCTCATCTCTCCATATAAAAATAATAATGGAATTTAGAAATGAGTTGAAAAAAGGGAGGAATAAATATATCAGAGGATATATTTGTTGGAGGAATGTCGAAGGCATTTCGTTGATTTAACCTAAGGAATTTTGTCTGGCTCTACAGACACGTGCTTAATTGACATGCATTTGTGGCTACCCTGTAATATTCGGACAATATTCGGAGTTTTAGTTCTAATGTGGAATTTACACAGCTTCAGCTAGAGGATTCAAGTTTTCCCGTTAAAACTATATGTGGAGAAAGAGGTTTTAGTCGTTCCTACATTATACAAACCACTTCTTAACGTTGCGACATATATACACTAAATTGAACATCAAATAAAATAGTTATTAAAGTTATTTTACTGCTATCTAACTAAGGCATCAAGACCAGACGCCGCCTAATGCCAACTTATGTCATTATATCGTCTTTTAGAACCTCTATTGGTTTCAAAACTTTCCAACAATCGTATAGATTTTATTGAATGTAAACATTTTTATTTTTACGCCTGAAACAATAAAAATATTTACTTTGGAGGTTAGCCCGCTAGTATTTACGTCAAGGATACAATTGCGATCCTGAAGAATTATCACAGACATGAGTTTCCCTACTGAAATAAACATAAACGCATTGATAAAATGTATAACACATTTTCTCCTCGATAAAATTTAAAAAAATATAATTATGTATTTTAAATAATAATATATAGTATATAACAAATAAAATAGTAAAAAGGAATAAAAAGGTGGGCTAGACATTAATGGAAACTTTAAGAGCCAGAAAAAAAAACAAGATAGGAAGTTTTATTCAATGCATTAATGGCTTTATATAAACCAAAACACTTAAATTAAATTTTTTATTATGAGTATGGAATTTATTTTCCGAGATGATAGCCAATGAGAATAATCTTGCCAGTGATAAAATATAATTTTAGGTGTAAGGTGTATATTACGTATTTTTAAATTATCGCCTTACTTTAAAAATTAAAAAATCCTGACATTAGGCAACGTACACTGAATCGGTGATTGCAGAAACGGCATGAGTCTAAAATATTCAACTTTTGAGAAATTAAAATTATTATTTTTTCAAATGGGTCTTTAACTGGTTTCTTTCTTGGTACTTTTATTTACCCAAAATGAATTTAAGTACCACAAAGTAACCGCCGAAACCTTTGAATATTTGAAATATGCATGTGTTACAGAATAGGCCAAAGTATACCTACGATTATTCACCAAATCTAGAATTACATCACAAAATATTTCGTATATTGTGAAATGTAAATTATGGAGGGAGACACAGAAAACCATATATACCGACGCATAATGAAATTTTTACATTACTCAAACCTTTAAAAATTATATATAGTTTTGTTAGAATAGAAAACCGGTAATGAGGTGGCCGTCTTTAAATGTCCAGGATACCTGGCACCTTTAGAAAAGTGTTGGAGCAAATTCAGCAGAATCCTGCAAGCAAATATAACATAATGGCCAGAGAAATTAAAATTTTCCAGAGGAGTATGTGCCACTTACTTGAAGAAGACCTTGGACTTTGTGCTTATCGAAAAGTAACGAGACAAAGAGTGACTAGGACCCTACAGGCCAATTGAATGATCTAATCGAAGAAATTGTCTCGTCAGTTTTCTAACAACTAGCATCAGAAAATTTTGTTCTCCGATGATAACACTTTTGCGCCAGTGGAAAAATTTAACAAGCCAATAGAGGACGTAACTATCTAGAAGCCTCAAAACAGATTCCGCATGTTGAATGTAATCTTTACCACATATCGGCGTTAGGACATCAGCTCGTATTTACTAAAAAAATGTAATATATCCCTTAAATTGCGCATTATTTTAGTGTAAGAACTGGGTGTTTCAACAAGATTGCGTATATGCACATTAGACTAGAAAGACGCAATGATGGTTAGCAGTAAATTTACAAAAATTCATAATGTCATAAGAATTGCCCCATAGCAACCCATATTTAAATCCGTTAAGCGATCAATTTTAGTCGGTATTAAAAGATAAGGCCTTCAACAAACCTCACCGTAATATTGTGTCTTTGAAGTAGGATTTAATCAAGGAAGCCAATGAAATATCACTAGAAATGGTGTGTGCTGCAATTGACAAGTAGTCTACACGTTTGAGATCTTGTATTCAAGCGAAATGCAGACACTTCGAATAATATTGTAATTATAATATTATTAGTTTGTGTTTTAATAAATTTTAATTATTGTAAAATTCTCGTGTTTACTTTCCATTTAAATTGGTCAACTTAATGTTTGTTGGTATTTATGGCACGACTAGATATTTTAATAAAATGCTATTTCTTAAATATATTTTCAAATTGAAGTATAATATATACAAAATCAGCAGGAAATGCACATTTTACTGGCGATTTTGGGCTATTTTAAAGAAGATTTCTATAAAGGAAAACATTTTTCGCGAATATAACTCCGATATCGTTCCTTTTTGGCACTTGTCTTGCCTTTTCAATATTATTAGATATCAAAATATTCTTGTGATACAATCGACCTAAAAAATTCGAAAGATTTTTCTTAAAAAACTCTAGATCTTAGCAAAATTCATTTCCGTTGTTTTTTTTAACCAATAAATAGGATTAAAATTTCACATATAAGAACCAGTTAAACAATACAACAAAAAATAAATACATTTAAAGCACATATCACGCATTTCGAAATATTGTTGACCAATTCTAAATCTGTACTTATAACTAATATTTGATAGGTGATTATGGCAGAAATTGGCAAGTTGTTGAAATATAGCGATTCTATATTTTGTTCTCGAATCAATTGCAGAATTTCGGAAGTAATACTTTTGCAATATGTTTTTGGCTAAAGACTATAATTTTAAACATTTTTGCTTTATCACTTTTAAATTTTGTAAATATTGACGCATTGTAAGTTTTCCGATTGGCTCGAAGTGATAAACGCATATATTTCAAAAGGAACCTTCCTAACACTAAAACTTTAATTAGCTTATTTAGATACATTATACAAATTGCTAACGTAATAATAATTTTACTTCGTCTACTTAATATTTTCATAATTTCTAATTCAATTGCGGGATAGATGTTTCGTTTTGACTTGATTTACATGCATTTTCTATTTAATACAATCTTTTACCAATGTTGCATTTAATGTTTTCTTTCATAATAAATACACAATTACCTATCGTTATTTTTCAAATAAAAATAATATGATCTTAGTAATATTCATTTCTTTTTCTTTCAAGTTCGCTAGCGTAACATCATTAAACTTTATTACGCATCAAATATGCGTTAACAATCGTTATAAAGCATTTATTGATTAACAGAAATAAATCTAATTACTGTGTAATATTATATAAAAGAATAAAATTATACAACAAGTGTAACAGGGAGCTAATTTATGTAATGTTCTAATAGTTATTTAACCTACAAGGAGGTTAAAGAAAGCAATTAATAATCGAGACGACGAACTAATGTGTGAACAAAGCGTCATCCTTTAACAAACGAATTGGTTACAAAATTTTTATGCTGTTCGCATCTTATGGTAGATTAGAAAACTTGTAAAATTAGTTTGATGCAATTTTTGGGAACAACTAATATCACCAACGCGAGGGATTTATGTTTTCGGATGGTATTTGTAAGAAGTGAAGTTATGTAGGTAGATAGAACGTTAGAAGTTTTTAGAACCCGAAGTTCCCGTTATGCTCTTGCAAGCGGGGGTTTTTAACGCGTGGTTCCTAGCTTTCGCTTTTAGCACACATCCATCCTAATGATGGATGAGTCCGGGTACGTCGGGCTAACGCACGTGCCAACAACTTTGCCCATGCATCGCCATCAGCAGACTTCCAGTTGAGATCCTTTAGCAAGAAGAAACTCAATACACTGGTTAGTGCGGGACCTATCTGCATCCCTTAATTGAGTTGGATAACTGCAACTCACACAGCAAGGCATCACCATTTGAACAGCATACGATCTACCACTGCCACTACGACTCCAACACCAATGGTCGGTAGGGGAAATCACACGACCCCCTTAGTACCCAATATCGCATTGGTGTCGTGACGGTGAAATGCTTGCCCATCTCTGTATAACCGATTTCGAGGTGAACTGGATTTTCAATGTTCGAGAAAAAGCTTGGACACCAAGGTGTTCCCCGCAACGACAGATCATTATAGCCCTGGTGAGTGAGCTCAATAGAAAAGAACAAACTAATTCTTCCCAAGCCTTTAAACGACTTCTCCAGCCCGTCTTCTATTGATAGAACAATGGATACATGGGGAATCACCTTATAATGAATTTTTAGGTATTGTTCAAGATCATAACCTGTAATTATATGCATTTAGTGGATATGGCAGGGATAGTGAACTACTGCAGCTCAGAAAATGACATACCCAACTCTATTAACTTACTATAAAAATTGATTATAAGATGTAAAAATATTTATAATAATTTTCGTAGTACCAAATTTGCATCGTTTGCTTAGTTTGATTTAGTTGTCTTGCCCTTCTGACCCATGTTTTATTTAAAAATTAATGATTTTATTTACCTACTTGTCAAAACGCTCCTTCTTCTCTTCAAGGAAAAATATTTTTAAGTAAATCCGGATACAAAGAAAAGCATCTACTATGATATTGAATACGTGGTCACTATCTTCATAAATAGGTGATTCAGAAAAGTTCAAATACATTGAAAAACCAGGCATACATAAAACAGCAACTCCAAGATTCTAAGAATCGAAAAGCATTGGCACAGTTTAATAGAAAAGTCCATTTTCCAAAACTGAAAACGCCACCAGTAATATATATATATTTTCAATGCATGCAAAATATAAATAAAATAACTTCGTCAACGATACTTTGAAATGTAAATTACCATACACACGACCATAAATTAACCAAACATTGTGGTAATTGTTGTTTTTGTTCTTCTTAACTCCGACTATGCTGGTTAAAAAATCAGCCAATTCAAAATATTTTTGATTAGATAAAATCTGCAGATCAGTGGATTAAATCAGAGTCTGTTCTTGCATTAAACGATCTTCACCTTCTTCAATCAGGAACATTGTCTACGTCCTGCTCCCATCTTCCTTCTATGTCTCCATTCACGATTAACTATAGGAAATTATATTTTCCATATCTGATAAGGTGTCTTAGATAGACTGTTTTCGGTTTCTTTATATTTTCAAGAATTGCACGATCTGTACCCATAAGAATTTTGTCTTTGTTATATGGTGGTAAATGGAATTCTAAGCATTCTACGAGTAATTAATAAGATATAATAATTTCGTCGTGATACTGTCTAGAATAACCCTCGTGTATAAAACTAGGAAAATAAAAACTTGTTATATATGTATAAGTTGTTAAAATAAACTTTCGAATCAATTTAAGGCACCGCAATTAAATCATATTGCTAACAATTAAACCATTAATTTGTTTGCCAAATAAATTCTCTAAGGAAATAACATATATATGCATTAAACTCATGTTTAGTTACGAGGAATTTCAACCTATTATGAAATTATCGTTTCTAAAACTCCGCTTTAATATATTCTTTGACTGGTTCTATTTTAGATAAAATTACAATTAATACGTGATTATGAAACCAGGTCTAATTTATATAAGATGGTGAATATTTTAAGTTCTTTATTACACCGGGTGAATTTTTCATCTTGAAACTTCTCAATAAAAGCCGAAATAATTAGAATTTCAAAAAAAAAGTTTAGGGATAAAGTTGTTAAGATTCTTGAGGACACATAATGTTCCAATTAAGTTTTGACCTTCAAGCACGTTTTCAATGTGATTTGAAGGTCACATCATTTTTTTTTTTAATAGAAACCCCCATTTTATTTATTTTATTAAGAAGTTTCAAAATAAAAAAAACTCACCAGGTATAATAATGTCTTTTATGTTTATTATATAATAAATAATTTTGTTTTTAAAACATTTTAATTAGAATATGAAAATTTGAATGAAATTGCCAAGGAAACAAGTAGCGTATGTATACTAATTTTCTTAACATTGTAAAGTATCTACTTTCTATCACTTTGTAACATATCGATAGAAAATATATGAACAGGCCTCCGCAGCTTTACTGATCAGCATTAGCTGGCGGTAAATTATTCGACCACGTTTGTTATTGATTGTGGCCCGTTCTAATCTGCATTGTGTATTACTGAACAAACAACAACAGACCATAGTATATATGTGTACTAGGTGCACCGAGATTGTTTCGATAATGAGAAGATTATGATGCATACGTGAGCTGATGATTAAACACGTGGATCAAATACCTCTTCATCTAACTATTGTCTCATTGTAATGTTAATTGCAAATTTTCAAACAAAAATGTATATTTTTTTAACAATTTTCTTTTTCTATATTTTGCATGATGATACATATATTATTCTGGAAGAGATGCTGTAACTTTGCTAGTTGCCACTCTAAAATGTTTGTTTCTTATATACATTTCGTTTTTTCATCAAAAGCGTAATTTCAAGTAAAAAAATCCTTTTTTTGACAAAATTGCATTATACTCTACTTTTACACGTCATAACTCGGAATAGGATCATTTAAAAAATCTGAAAAAACAATATTTGTTTAGCAATTAAATTTCAGACAAAAATTTTCCAGCTCCAGTGGGATTCGAACCCACGTCACTCAATCTCGCGTCGAGTGGCATGACCGCTGAACTATCTGGTTTCACCACCGGAAAATGCTCCTTTTATACGTAATTATTTTTGCATGGACAGGTGTCTCTAGAATAATATATTAAAGAATCGAGTGTATCAACTGCACGGATCCAAATTTATAAAGCCAGTGGCCATAGCCACAAGTTTTATAAAGGATAAATGCGATAATAGCCTTATCAACGAGTTTTTCATAATATTTTATCTACTTTGGGCTTTTTTTGCCATTTTTAAGTGAATATTAAAATTGTTTTAAATAAGGAAATTTTATTGGCGATGACAGAATAAATGTCATCTGTGATGTTTCAATTTAAATTCAAATTTATTTTCACAAATTCGTAATTAATAATTAATGAAAACCATCTTATCGCACTAAAAATATTCTTTACAAGAAAAATAAAATTAACGATGATGTGAATAATATTATCTCGAGCACATTGAATTGAAAAGAAATAAATTCAAACTATCCACTTTTTTGTCAATAAAATGTTGTGACAAATAACTAGCGATCATCCTTTTATGGCCTATAAACTGTGAACTAATTTTAAACCTGCACTCATACATAAACATACAGACATCATCGAGAAAATGTCAAAAACGTGTTTCGGGTACCTCAAAACGTTAAAATCAATCAAAATCTCAAAGTTGATTTTTATCACGATTACAATGCTTCCATCCGGGATTTGACCCATGAAACTCTTGCACAAAATGCAAAGAGTTGTATATATATATATATATATATATATATATATATATATATATATATATATATATATATATATAAAATATAATATGTATACAAATAAGAGAGTATGTATTTGTGAAAAATCATCATTCTATATTTGTGTATATAAAAAAGAAA